>JAIZAY010001444.1:0-14956 GCA_029531755.1 Holothuria leucospilota
ATTCCCTTTTTAATCAAATTTTCAGATCAATGAGTCGGTTATTAATTTTTGGGTTTTCTCCCCCAAATCAACCAATAAATCTCCCTCCCCCCAACCCCTTTTTAACCGGGGAGGGGCCAACCACCAAGCCCTGCCAAAATTTGACCTATCCACTGACCCATCACCAAGCCCCACAACACCAATGAAACAATACAGTTTATTAAATAGCGACCATCAATCAGTCCATTAACTCCAGTCAATGCATCCATCTATTGTGTGTAACACATGGTCCTCCTTGTACTGTTAGGAATAACATACATCACTAGAGATCGACTATTCCACATAAAGAATAGGTGAGAGAACAGATTAAAATTCACGATTCATAGATAAAGCTTTGCAAAAGACTTTCCCTTATTAAAGATAGAAATGAAGACAACAGAAATGCAGAAACACTCAAAAAGTGACAGCAAAACGGCCTGCAATAATATATCTCAGACACCTGATAGTCAGGAAAAGTTCTACCACTCTGACTCAAAACAGGTGCCTTTACTTGTTTGTTTAGCAATCAATACACAAAATTATATAAAACCTCACAAAAAACACATGCCAATTAACCATAGCGATATGCTCAGCAAGATGAACAAATCAAAGCCAAGATAATCACTTACTTCTCCACCGATCCTGATACATGAAGTCCAATCAAAAGAGTTGACGATCCCTGATCTTGAAAATTTCAATATCACATGCTTGAACTTAAGCGTCTTGAGAATTCTCTGTTTGCTGGCCAAAAGCATAGGAAAACCAACGCAAAATCAAACAAAAACCCAGAAAAACTGTTACTACAGATATATCGTAATTCTTCTTCATGCATCATCCTTTGAAGGGCCAGCTCACCCTGTTCCGCCACAGACAGCGTTAAAATCTACCCTAAGTTAATTGACTTAAGCTCATGCCTCAATTATGAGAAGAAAATATCTACATTTCCACTGTTTCCATCTCCAGGACAAAGAATAGCCTCTGCAAGGAGTCAGTAATAAAGATGAACCACAAGCCGCCATACCATTACCTGCTTACGCCGGTACAATACTACGCTGCTCTAGATTTCAGCTGCTACTGCCAATCTGCCTGTTCCATGCAAATGCACTTACACTACATCACATAATCACTGTAATGCACAATCATCATCGATCAATCATACAGGTTTACCCCCAAAATTTGAGTCTAAAATTTATGTAGCCTATAAAGTCGCCATCACCAATAATGAAGTTAATCATAGGGTATAAGATAAGTCAGGTCTCCGGGCTAATGCAAGAGCCCCAGCTCTACCACAGTAAGCAAAACTAAGGGAATATTAGCAGTCCCCCCCTTGTTCAAAGGATTTTACATCAGCTGGGGTTTTACCATCATGAATTAAAAAAAAATAATCTTACCTGATATAAAAGCAAATAATGGTTTTTGGTAACCATGGACCAGATATCAGGCTTGGAAACCCAAATGCCTGAATACAGTATACTCCAACTAACACAAACTAACATGGACCACATTTTTTTGATCATTGAGATTATTTGTTTTTGTTATGTTTTTTTGAAATAAACTATAGATTTGCAAAAATAAGGGTATTAAAGACAAGACTGAGTAATAAAAGGTTTTCCTTTAAAACATGTTAAACAACAATTTTACTAGAGTGCCAGAAACAACCAAATGACAAAAACAAGAAAATATTAAAAGAATATCCCCACCTTTCCATTTTTCAACTTTATTTAAAGGACTTATAAACAAGATTCCAATTCCACTTATTTCCCCAAAAATCTACACAGGTCAACCAAAAGTTTGGCCTTTGAAAATTTCTACATCCTAGCTCATAAAGTAGCTTCTGTTAGAGTTTTTTTTTTTTAAAAGCACTTTACCGTTGTTTTCCAATCCCTATTTCTTGAAATGTGGATTTTCCTTTTCGGCTGGCACTGTGGAAGCAACTTGCTAGTAACTCCTCCATAGCCCTGGGCCACTTGGTGGCTTGAGGGCTTAATTGGCCAAAGGGATCCCCCCCCCCCGCGCCTGTTTTCCTTGTTTTTTGTGGCCCCTCATAGTTCAAATAACTACTTTTAAACAGAGAAATACGGTCCCCACCCAAATTTTGAAAATAAATATATACCCTTGGGTGTTTGTTCACCCCCCCCCTAATTCAAACGAATGGCTATCAATTATGAAAACCCATTGTTGAACCAAGTAATTTTTTTTGGTTTTACTGAAAATTAATTTCAATTTCATACACATAATTGCCCCCTCTTTTTACATTTTTTAATACTTCCCAATATCCTACGTTAAAGGCAATCATCAAAAAAAGACACTTGAAAGGGTCCACAGTTAGAAGGAGATCTTGGTAATTTAAATTTAAAAAACAAGTATTGGTGGGTAAATTTTTTTTGTTTATTTTATGCCCCTATTTTAATTAACTGTAAAACCAAAAAAAATAACGCGGGGTCAAACACAGCCTATTAGTTGTTTCCTAAGTCCTTGTTAGTTTAATCAAGCTGTGAAGTCTTAACATAGAACAAGTAATTTGCAAAACACGTTTGCCAGGAATACTGTGAAAAACCTAAAACAGATTTTTGTTAAAGATGTTTGAAAAATGAAACCTCCCACGAATATTAACATGAAACCCAGATTTTTTAAAATTCCCCTAGGGACTTTCCATTAGACCCTGGAAATTTTAAATTCTAAGGTTTTTGTGTTATCAGTCTTGAAAGGGGGTATAAAATAACCTTTATAATGAGAAATGGGTAAACATTTTTACTATGTAGGAAATTTTGTCAACTCAGCAAAAAAAGTGCCATGAACACCATTTTTAATGAAACAAAGGTCACCCTTGCCTGGCCCTTGCAATGAAAGACATTCTTTTGTGAATTAAAGACCAAAGTCCCCAAACAATTAATAAAAAAGAAGTGGGGTGGGGGGTTCTACTTTACAATATGGAGATCCAAAAACCTACTGTAGGTTTAAACACCATTTGGTTTATCCTGTCAGTCCTGGCCCCTCCATCCCAATGCCAACTTTTTTTAGCATTCACAAAATACCTGTATTTCAGCCTATCAAAAATAAGAAAAATGCTTTCTTTAATGATGAAAGGTTTTAACAAAACATGCAAACATAGAAACTGGAAAGGTACATTTCTCCCTTCCAAAAAGGTGGTTTGTTTTCAGGGACGACGAGGGTCAAATTTCCTAAGAATACTTCCCAGGCAGAATTTAAAAATCCTGAATGCTATTTAAAATGACCTGGGGTCCTCTGGTTTCACAAAAAGGTTTTACGAATAAAGTTAGGTTAGTTTTGATGAAATCAGTCCACCCACTATACATCAAACAATTCAGGAAAACAAAAAATAACTTTCCCTTAAAGTGAATACAGTGGGTTCCTGTATTCAAGTGTTTTTTGCAAGCAACAACAATAAAAGTTTAGATTCATAACTAGGTTATGGTGTGGAAAGTTTAGTATAAATGCAGTAAGTAACAAGAGAGCAATAGCCCCTTTAAAAAAGGAAATTATTCCAGTGTGGGGCAAATTAAAGAGACGATTCCCCTAAATGAAAAAGAAAATCAAGCTTTTCATCTCACAACCCTTTCAAACTCCCCACAGCAATATCTTTAGACCCTGAAAGTTTTGTTTTTTTTTTGTGACCAGGAAAGAGATTTCAGGGTTGGACTTCAGTAATTACATAAATTATTTAATATGGTAGACTGGTTTTTACAAAACTTCCACTCTGTTTTTTTTCCTTAAAAAATTGCAGTTATTCACTAGGGGTTGAACCATTTCCAAATTTTCTAAGAAAGGAGGAACGTTGACCATCCTTCAGCAGCCAATTGTTCAGGTCCCCCACTGTCCCCAAACCACAGGCTAGGGTTGTGTGTAATAACCCCCGACACTGTGATACATGCCAACCAGGATAAACACTGTACAGTTTTAGCTAATCAAACTAACTGCTCATGTAGAATTATGATACTGTGTGTTAATATGCATGGGGGTGAGTGATGAGTACCACTTATATATTGAAATATATCAAGTTTTCTTTTATTTCATGTCAAATTATAGTATGTGATAGGAATGAATTTATTCGTGATTTGTTTTTCTATTCGGAATTTGTAAGGTTCGTCAATGTTGACCTCGCAGACCTTTAAAAGGGAGGACAAATCAACATCTGGCATCAAGAAACACTGTAAATCCAGCAAAAAGCAGGATGTATGGCCTCCCTAGTATTCAAATAACTTAGAAACTTGACCCAAGTGAGAGCATTGAAACAGAGGTCATTAAAAATTCAACTGAAAATTTTGTGAGAATAAAGGTTTATCTCTGGAAGTGTTATACAAAAGCTTTTTGAAATCAACCTGCAAGTATGACAAATTTCCAACCATGCAATGCACTGCTGTGAAATGAACATTTGTTTGGGAATGAATTACTTCCAAAAATAACATGCTATAGAGATATGATTTGCAACATGAGAGAAAAAGGTTTCCCTGATATTAAGAATCATTCATAATTTGTTAATGGAACATATCCCTTGTAGTTTTTATTTGCAACATATGCAGAGTTGATATACCCCTTGTTGCTACAGAATGAAATTTATAAGACTTTTCCACCAAACCTATCATGGTGATTAAAATAAATTCACAATATAAATGATGCTTACCCCAAAGCACCGATCACCATATCCTATCCAACCCTCAGCACAGTTAGTGTCATGTGGAGTGGTGGGGTTTCTAGGTGGTGTCACAGTTGGTGCTGCTGTGTAGCCTTCTCGGACACTCTCACAGAGGTAATCATATCTGGTATTACAGCTTTTGACTTGCCATAAGCCAGCCATAACTCCAGTTGTAGCTGCCACACAGTTCCCATTATTTTCCTCTAAAATTTATACAGTGATGGAGAAATTGAAGAGAAATTCAAGAGACTTTTTGTATCTTTAATGAAGGCAAACCTATACATATGTACAATGCAGGTTTAATATTGCATAAATAATATTAGGCACCAGCTAGGTTACCGATTATCTTTTGACAATGTACGATACCTACAAAAACTTCAAACAAAGTTATAACCTCTCATCCTTCTCTGTCATTATACTTCATTACTAAAGTTTTCTGAACATTTGGATAAACCACTTATGAACACTGAAGAAAACCAGAATGCCTGTGTAATGATTCCTTACCAAAAGAAAATATTACATCCAAGTTTTTGCAGTGTGGGCAGAGCCTTGCAGTGCTTCAGCTGCCAGATAAAAGACCTTGACATGTACATAAATAGTACCTGAGGTAATTATACCTCACATGACCTTTGACCTCCACCAAACAAAGCAGGGTTCTTTGACTAAATGTGGAGCATCAACATACAAAAAATGACATCCCTTAAAATTATCCTTCTTGAGGTATCATGTTTACAACATTTCCTCATTTTGACCTCTGGTCACCTCACATGACCTTTAACCTCCACCAAAATCACTTCTTTTTTTGAGGTCTTATTTGGAGCATACACATGCAAAAGCATGCACGGTTCCTGCACTTTCTAAGGAATCAATTTTCATGAATTTTCCATGACTTTCCCAGGACCAAATAAAGAATTTCCATTACCTTTTTTGGCAAGCAAGCAGTTTTAAATTTGAGGTGAAGAGAATAAATTCTGATACTGCAAATAAGAGTACAATTTGATATTACAAGTGAGAATGGAACTATGTCAGTTTGTGAAAATTTCCATGACTTTTCCAGGATTTCAGACAATTTTCCTGAATTTCAAGACTTTTCCAGGCCTTGAAATAATTTTCCAAATTTTCATGTCGTTTCCAGGTTTTTCATGATTGCAGGAACCCTGCAAGTGGGAGCTCCCTCAAGTTCACTTCTTCAAATACCATGTTTACCAGTTTTCACAATTCCGTCCACTTCTGATGACCTCAAATGACTTTCAACCCACCAAAAACGATAGGCATGTTAATTCAAGGTAGGCATCTGCATGCTATGTGTGAGATACCTAAATTTTACCTTTGCTGTAATACCACGTTTACAAGTTTTTAACAATTTGACATCCAGTGACCTCAAATGAAGTTTGAATTCCACGAAAATTAAGAGGCTTCTCAAACTTATGCAAAGCATCCACATGCTAACTAAAGAGAGCCATTAAGGTTAAAGTTCATGAGATATCCTGTTTACAAGATTTTTACTGTTTGACCTCTGGTAAATTTATATGACCTCTGACCACCACCAATAACAATATGGTTCTTCTTCTTCTTTACATGACAAATCTGTATACTAAGTATTAAAAGTATCTATCATTTTTATCCTGAAAATCATGTTTGCAAGGATTTAATTTTTTTAAAGCTGGTGACCACAAATTACCTTTAACCTGCATCAAAACAATAGAGTCCTTTCTCTTAATATGACAAGTCTATACACCAAATAGGAAAAGTACCCATCAGTGCTGTTTTGAAATATCTTGTTTACAAGAAGTTTAAAAGGTTCTCATAGTTTCACAGCTGACCCCAGATGAGCTATGACCTCCATCAAAAACAATACAGTACTTTTACTTAATATCATAAAACTATTACCTCAGTATTAGAAGTATCTATCATTCTTATCTTGAAATATTTTGTTTACAAGGTTTTCAGTTTTTTACCTCTGGTGACCTCAAATGACCTTTGACCCCCACCAAAAACAACAGCAACCTTCTCCTTTATAGGAGTTATCTACACACCAAGTATGAAAAGAACCCACTGTTGCTATCTTAAGATAAATTTCCAAGCAAAGTGTCACAAACACACATACGCACATGCACCCACACCCACATACCATCCCTACTGCACAGGTTTCTCTTTCACCAGGACCAATAAACTGATCACTGAGTTGTTTCCCAATACTTTAATTTAAGTGTAGTATGACCCTTACTTGGTTCTAGGTAATCCCAGTTAGTATAGGTAACTGCAGTACCATCACTCCAATGGTATTCTCCTGCCACTATAAGGTCATTTAAACCAATCCACACAGGATTGCCATGCTCTTGGGCCAGAACGCTTGTGACTACGCTTTGCTCATATCTGCGAAACGTAAGCAAATGTAATGACAAACTTAGCATGAATCCTGTATTGCTCTTTCAAAACATTTTATTCATTTGCTGCAGTGGTATATCAGCAAAATTTCTGTTATTTTATGGTAGATTAAGCCCTTTACATGTGAAAGATTTTTACAAAGTTAACAGAAATTAAAAGATTTATGGATTACAAAACAGACATTAAGTCTATTAACACTGGATAAAATAACCGTCAGCTACTTAAGAACAGTATTACAATGTCTGCCTAGCTTTGATAAAAATATTATGCAGTAACTTAATAGTAATATAAGTCTATTGAGCTATATTGCACAGAGATATCACAGCAAATTACCAAGGATCGCTGAATCTCACCTGTCCTTGATAGAAGCCAGTTTCGCACCAACCGCTTGGCACGATAACTGAGATCTGTCCCATTCAGCTGTAATCTTGCCAGGCACACCATAGCATGAACCACCATATGCAACCCAGCCCTTCAATAGACAAATATAGAGAAATATACATATTATTCTTTTACATCCAAGTATATGTTTCCAAAAAATCCAAGGTCCAAAGAAAAACCTTGCAGCCAGAATAATTAATGGAACCATTAAATTTACTATAAAGTTACTTATGTTGTCAACAAAATGACAAAGAGTTAGGTGTTAGTAACTTAGAAAATCATAATTCTCATAAATTAATGTAAAGAAATTGACTTTGTAAAACATTGTAAGATGTTCAGATGAAGCACACTACAGACCACTGACAGTTAGAAGCAGTATAATACAGACCACTGCTGTCAGTGGTAACTCTATACAGACCACTGGCTGTCAGAGGTAGTACTACACATACCACTGGCTGTCAGAAGTACTATACAGACCACTGGCTGTCAGAAGTACCACACAGACCATCGGCTACCAGAAGTACTACAAAGACCACTGGTGGTCAGAAGTATTGCACAGACCACTGGCTGCCAGAAGTACCACACAGACCACTGGCTGTCAGAGTACTATGCAGACCATGAGCTGTCAGGAGTAGTACTGTATAGCCCACTGGCTATAAAAGTACTATACAGACTACTGACTGTCAGATGAAGTGCTACACAGATCACTGCATGGGTGTCAGAAGAAGTACTCTACACACAACAAATACCAGCTAGACCAGGGCTCACCATTTTTTTTCACTTATGACCCCCAACATAACTTATGGATGCAGAAATAGCAACCATACACCTAGACCAGGCAATATTAAGAGAATCAAAGTAACACTGATTTTTTAAACAGTATTTTATAATAGATTTCCTAGAAAGTTTCTGCTTCTCTTTGATTACTTTCCATCATCCATCGTTGGGCCAACACCTACTCTTGCAGAAAGATGAGCTAGATATTTATTTGACTTACCAAATCACACCCATTAGGAGTGACAGGAACATCAGTGCCCTCGATGATGATTTTGCTCATCTTGCAGACAGATGGGTTCCTCATACCACATCTCTCATCATTCCAAGCTCCCTGTACATGTGGGAGAGGGGAAGGGGTGAATACAGAGATAAAGACATATACTACTATACTTAAAGCAAGTACTGGAAAGGTTCACTTAAAAATGTTTTACAGTTTAGTAATGTATTTTATTATGAGCCACTATTAATGGGTTCATTCCTTTGTTCTTCAAATTAATGCAAATCTAGAATTGTTTTTTATATCCATACAACATCTTTACACAAAATAAAGCAGATGACTGTTAATATTTCACCTGAAGCTGTCACCCTTTTTTTCACAGTTTGTGTACTCTGCTAATACAAGATACGTCAGGTTGCATTAAAATCTGCTACTATAAAACTCTTTATCTCCAAAATTATTAAAATGATATTTAGGGGTGTTACGATATGACGATATCGGCAAAAAATATCGATATGGGATTTTGCTCGCGATATCGTTTATGACAACGCCTAAACGATATCATGAAAATCCATGCATGAAACACCCCATGAACTTCAAGAGCGGTGTAGAATGACAGGTTGTCAAATTAAGCTTTGTTTTACTTTTTTAGCATGAGCATAAAAAAGAGCGATATTAATGCAGAAGATTCTGTTAATAAACCTGCAAGATCGCACGCCAGATAAAGTGACCCAAAGAGCAAGCATGTAGAGTGTTCCTACACAAACACCTGATCGCTGCATTGCATAGATAAGTGTAAAATGTACAGTATGTACCTACTGTACATCGTGAGCTACAAGTGGAGGGACCGAGTGAAGTGTTGCACGGGTAACCGACTAACCCGACCGCTCTCTGACGAATTCTATTAGAACCCATTCTAAATTTACATCCCAACAACTCCTTAAAAACGTTGCTCAAGAAAAATCATTCCCAATTAATGACTACTTAATTGTTTCTTTTTTATTACATCCCGCAAACTTAAAAAGCTGAATAAAATAATCCGGTCATGGTTACCCATCACTCATTGTTTCTCAGTAGGCGCTATAATAAACTGAGCTTAGAATCCACTCGCCCCAAGCCGAATCAATTTGTGCTCAATTGTCCGTGAAAAACATCTCAAGGTCATCGTTTCGTAGAACTTGATGCCACCAATCTCGGTCAGCTTATTGGCATGTTCAATAGCCTAATTGATTCGAGAAAACTGACGAAAACCAGCCCGCCTTGGGACTAACCTAATTAACTACCCCAAATATCCAAGTTGCCGTTAACGCAAAATGTCAAACCATTTAAAATTGCGTTTGAAATGTTTCATACACAGATGACATTTTTTCCCGGATCGCATCCCCCCCCCCCTTCAGAGGAGAAGAGAAAAAACACCAACAGTTCTATAGTCATTCATGAAACTACGTTTTCAGTCTATATCCACTCTCCATGCCTTGTCAGTATTAGCATGGGGCCGTACGTGGAACTGTTTTTCTCAAGAGGAGGGCGGCTGTGATTTTTTGCCCGACTCAGACCTAATATAACTGTCCAATTTTCCGCCCGCCGACTGAGGCGAAATATCTGCCCGATTTTGCCAGGTTTCTGGCATTTTTTTCTTTTTTTGGGGGGGGGGGGCCGCCCCTACGGCCATGAGTATGAGACAAATAACTGCTTCTGGATATAGCCCTACGATGTTGTACAACTGAAGCAGTTGTCACATTCAGTAGGCTGGCATGGGCGCAAGAGCTCCGATAGTAAAAAAGTATAGTATAGGCGCTACGCTATTCCTGTACTAAACATCATCAAGTGTACCGGAACTGCCAGACAACCTCGATTAATGGTTTAAATTTGTCACTATAATGCTATATCAACTGAGTGCCATGTGTTAATTACTAAGATTGGGCTATTTTATGACTCTGTGTAACCATGTTTCAGTGTAAAAAGTTACGGCCCGAGCCTCGATATAGTCTAAGACTAGTAATGGCACCAAAATGGCCCTCGTGCTAATAGTAACGATCGACGAAGGGTGGCCAATTTACTCGCAGGCTACGTACTACGTACAGAGAGTAACCGGCGAGCCTTAGCCTAAGAATAGCATCACTATAGAGACTTTCCGCTAAAGCAATCTACGATACATCGCCCAGATTGGATGGGTGAATTGGCGACGTTTAATCGTACGTCATTCTTGAGTGTACTATAGGTTCAGGACTCGGAGACCATATAGATTCCTGGCTGCTGCATGCAGGGAGATGACAGCTTTAGTTTCCAGTGATTCCCTCCTCCTTACGCCTTGCATGTACCAGTTACACACAATACACGTGGCATTTCAGGGAAGTTCCGTCAACATTTTAACTGATAAACACGTGGCAGCGATAAGGGAAGGCAATTCCAAACTCTTAAAATAGATAGTTGCAAAAGAGGCCTCGAGTCAGTTTTAGGCTTGCGATGGGGTTGATAATTAAACGTGCTAGAAGATGTCCCTAAAACAATCTGGGAAAGTTACAGCTGGGACCCTGTGAAGTATAAAATTTCTTTCATTGGTATTTTTTAGTAATATTTGTTTCATTTATCAGTAATTTTTGTTTAGAAATGAAACAAAACAATTTTTTCTGGACATATTCCAAATGCCAGTCCTCTCTAAATACGATCTAATTTGAGGGTCTTTGGTTTCAAATTACCAGTTAGACTTGACGCTAATTTCTGACGCCGAACGGCAGATGACAGGCCCAAACCGATGATCTGTTCACCACTAAAGTATAGTAGGCTCTCATCTTTTTCGTATTCGGTACTTTTGGCTTCGCCTGTAAGTCGCAGCAGAAAAAAATGGCACACAGTGTTCGGGAAAATTTCTTACGGTACCGTACCCTGCTGCTACGTAGGGCAGTCATTTGGTCACAAATTTTTCGGCATTGAGGAGGCCCTGCTGAGGTTCGTAGCACTTTCGCGGCCGCTATGCAGTGGCCGGAACCAAAAACATTTGACACGGTGGCTTAGTAAACATCAGCCGGATTACACGATATTGCGATATCGTTTGCGAATTGAAGGAAAAGTTTTTGCGATATCGATATCGAAAATTTCATATCGCAACAACCCTAATGATATTTCTTTCAGTTTAAGAAACAACTATGCTTACCCCTCCACCCATCTCCACACAATCTTCATCTGCTCCTAAAAAGTTGTTTGGTTCGTTTTCATTCCAATAAGTGAAAAGGACCTCTGACCCATCCACCCATTCAAAGGTCAAAGGTATTCTGAGGTCATTCAGTCCTATCCAGAAATGGTTGAAGAGGTCGCTATACTCGCGCCAGCTAGAAGGCAATGTAATAAAAAGATTTGAAATTTGAGAGATAAAAGTTCAGTAAGTCAGTTCTAGTACTACAGCAGTTTGACGAAAATTCATGACATTAATTTCCATAAATTTGTCCATCATGGTATGAAGAAACATTCAAATACATTTTGTAAAGTAGTCTGCTATGTCATTTAAAAACTTATCAGCTTTCCAAAATGGGGTGCTGGAGTATATGGAACACACCATTGAGATGTAAGGGCGTTGAGGTGACATGGGGGTAGGAGCTCGAGTCCCTAGGACACAAAAAAAAAAGGTGTTTTGTAGGGGGAAGGGAGGGAGGACCCTCCCCCGGCCTACAGACGTAATAACTGTTTTTTTCCTAATGAGATAGTCAACATTTGCTCCTAATCTCCCATGCCTCGCCCCCTCCCCACCCAAGACAGATTCCGTTTTAACGGGATCCTTGGTATCGCATGCCCTGTGTGTATATTAGACTTAAAAAACCTTTGTGAACATAGAGAAAGGTACAAGCCCCCACAGATGTACAGTGAAAACTGGCCCAAAAGGAGGCATTTGCGAAGTACCTAACCACTAAACACAAGTAAAATCTCAAGAATAAATAAACCATCTCGTGAAAGGTGTGTGAGGGCACGTATTCATTTTCAAACTTAAGGTGGGTGGCTCCAAAAAACAACTAGGCTCGGTAACATCTTTCGAAAAACGAAGAAGCTCCGTAAGGTACACTCTAATGGCCAGATCAATACCACATGTGTTGACTACACCTTGTTCTAACAGTGTTGCCATAGTCGTACCACGTACTAGTGTTTAACATGAACAAAACTTCCGTGTAGGACATGAAAAAATTTTACTGGGCAAGTGTAACACAAATCATGATGACTGAGTAACAGGCCCTAATATTTTTGCAGTTTGCAACACGTCGTCTTAATTGACGCTATTATGTGTTACATTTGCTACGTTTATTCGCATAGACCCTTTCGCGAAATAGCAACTACAAAGGATTGTGGGAGAACGAGTTTTTTGGGTGTGTCGTTTTTTGTCAGCTAGCATTTTACTGTGGCCACAACAACGTGTACCAACCAAAGACATAACAGGGTCCCATTGCGTCATTCTTTTGTAACTGCTTATTTGAAAATAGGTTATTGAGACATTTAATTCTTATACAGATACATAAAGTGAAATTGATGACTTTATCTCTTTGCCACCATAAAGGCCACAAAAAACTCATTCTCAGCTTGGGTGCTTGGCAATAGAGGTCTAAGCTCCTATCCAGATCCCAAGGTCCTCTACATCTGGGTATCTCTAGCTTCCTGCCAAGACCCTTCACTGAGTTCTGAATCATGTAACAGTAATTCTCCATAGGTCTCCCATCCGTGGGGGCAACTGGAATACAGGAGGTAGGGTGGGGGGTATATCATACATATGGTAACATCATAAACTGTATCTAAAGATAAGTAAAAAACAAAACAAGATACATTTTTTCCAATTAAGTCTACTATACAAAGACTGATACGGAAAAAGGTTTTCTTCTGTGCGCACTGTACTCGAATTATGGGGACCGCTCTTCTTTTTTGGACGTCCTCTTTGTTCCTTGGGAATGTGCTTCTAATACTCAAAAAAAAAAGCGCAATGTCTACATGAGAGCTATAGTGTTGTTAAAAGGAATGGAGGGCGTGGGTTAGGGTAGGGTTTAGAGAATGATCAGGGTTAGGGTGCTCCGGAACAACAGAGATTTAAGAAAATTGCACGTGTAAACCAGTGATTGCCACAGACCTGTGTGTGTGTGCTCCCTGGGTAGTGTGTTAGGTGTAATTTGACAGCACTTAGATAAACACCGAATGACACCTTTAAAATGTAAAAAGTTAATCTTCTTTTTGGTTTTCACTTCAATAATTTGTAGGTTTTAAAGGTGGTAGTGCATGATATCATGGTTATGCCAAAAAATGATTAATTAGGGAAAGGTTCTGTACATTGAAGTGAGGTTCCGTCGGATGAGGGAGGGGCGAGAGAAGGGAGGGGCATCTATAGTGAGTAAGGGTGAGAGCTGGGAGGAAAGTGGGGTATGAGGGGTCTGGGGAGAGGGGAGGGGGGAAAAAAAAAAGAAAAAGAAATGTAAGAGAGGGGGGGGAAGGAGAGGGGGAGAGGGGAAAAAAAAAAGCATTGAGGGAGCTCACGAGAAGAGAGTCTCATGCATAAGAACAGTCATATAATTGTAGAAGTAGCTTGTGAGTGTCCATACCCTCACTACTCATCACTTTAAAATTTTAATATTCCATCCACTGCGAGAGATATAACTAAGGTCCCCAGGCTAGAATCGTGGTCTAATAACAATCATGGATGATTGACCTGGTTAATTAGTGAGGGCATAGACGGAGCTCACCTACGACATGGGCTGTATCGTCGATATTTCGCACAAGTTCCCTTCAGAAAGTTTGTTATGGCACCAAATTTTGATGGAAGAATCTTTATGAAGAAATTGTCAATTTAGGTGTGCATATATTATCACTTCTTTTCATAAAGCTGTTTGTCCAGAAGCTTAATTTAGTGAGGCTTCAAGCTTAATATTTAGTGGCTCTAACTTCTCCTTAGGGGTGTGTCCTAGACAGCTGTTTTTTGTTTTAAATTGGCAGAGGGGACAAGAGCAAGAAACTAGAAGGTAAAATTTTTTAGCTGTCGGGATGAGATACAGAATCTTTTAAGGTTTGTTCCTATCCCTCTGAATCTTTGTCCACAGACTGAGTCCCTCTATGACATCGGTACACACGCTTGATCGTATCGCATAAGCCTCTGGTGTACTTCTCCACACACGTCTTTTCATTCTCCAACATTGGCTAGGTTCCATGTTCCATATTCCAAACGTCCTGATACAAAGCTAGAGCATCAAGCGATCGCTTTCAGTTTCTGCACATTTGCGACTCTGACCTTTGAATTATCTCTCCTTCCAGTGAGGCCCAACCAAGCTCACCTGGTTTATGGAAAAGGTTATTCCTTATGCACTAAAAGACTTTGCTAGACATAATTGCTTTGCATTGTAGGAAGAACATACGTAGAAAGTGTCCGGAGGGCAACACAAACAAGCAGCTTCTACCAGTTGCCATTTGCTTTAAAGGTTTGTCCATTGCAACTAAGGTTCTCAGATCAACAATGACTAGTCCCCAAGTGTGTAGAAATGGAAACAAAACAACAGGTAAAA
>JAIZAY010001074.1:0-22118 GCA_029531755.1 Holothuria leucospilota
GGGAACTACATGCTAAATAATTAGCTAGCGGGGATGTGAGTGAAACATGTTTCGCGCCCGCAAACTAGTTGTAGCCTAAGCAATCCAATCACAACTCACGACAAAACGGTCAATACAAATTTTTTTTAGCTTGTAGTGTAGTCAATGGAAAGTCCCTAACATTGAGTTTGTGTTTATTATCACGATCATCATGCACTTGTGCTCGTGGTCATCACTATTTTCTCATCCTGCTCGATGGTCGGTGCTTGCTCGGTTAGTTTTATATTCTCTTGAGACAACGCGTAAATTTTAGTGATGATCGTTAATTTTTTTATTGTTGTTTTAAAATGACAAACAACTGGCCGTTCGATTTAGAGTGATCTTTAGATGTAACATTTGTAAGAATCTCTTTGGGCAGTGCAGATTGAAAACTCTAGCGAGAATTCGCCAGTGGATCAATTTTCGTTAACTGCATTATTCTCACTTGTGTATGGTAAGCGAGTATTTCATATTCGGCCTCCCAGCACTAATACATTTGCCCCATACATATAGAATTTTCTTTTTTATCCATGATATTTCCCTTCTGTATGCATTGTAGAAAATGAGCATGTTACTGTAATAGCCAAGTGTAGTAATTCCAGGAAGCGTAATAGTTTTTCTATGCAAAAGCAAGAGGTACAAAAAGATCTACATGTTTCCCATGTGGTCTTAGGACTGTATTTGCTTTATATATGCGCATATATCATTAAAGTTCGGCAAATTTGATTGAAAGTATCCATCACTTGCTGTATTATACACAATTCAGATAGCTTTTCTAAACTTCTAACATGCTTGAAAAAATAAAGATCCAGTTTGAGACCTATTCAAAATACAAGGACAAGTTTTTTACAGTTCTGAGAAGTTGGCATGGCGAGGATGTTTGGATTCAGTAATGTACAAAAAAAAAACAACTTGGGTGTTGCCGACCCATATCTGCTGTATGCCTCATTTCCCTGTACTGTATGAACAAAATATTTTTTTAATTTTATTCCAAATAGTATGGACTGCAACAGTCAAGAACCGGCAAGGAAGGGCCTTCCCCTAAGGGAGAACCTCGATGAATCAATGGAGAAAAGAAAGAAGCAACGCTGAAATTAATCTGCCTTAATTGTATGTCGATTCAAAACCAGCCTTTAATGTTTGTTTGCACTGACGGACATTGCCCCAGGCGGCAGGAGACTACTGGATGACTAGGGGGATATACTACGGATCTACTGTATGACTATGGTGTGGTCTAATCTGGCATGGATCCCGCATAGGTATGTAGTCTAATCTGCCATAGGGTTTTTTAGATCCAGCAAAAATAATAGGCTCTATGAATTAAAATATTAACTACTCAAGTGACTGACAATATAGGTTGAAGACTATGCAGAGACTCTAAAATTTGGCCCCCCCCCCAAAGCCAAGGTGATATAAAAGCAATAAGTGCTGCTTGATTTAGGAGCACGAACCCTATCATTCTACATAATGACTGGTCAGTCGACATTTGCTGTTTGAAACTTGTTTTCCACTCTCAGAACATTGTTTATGCTAGCTGTTTGTAGAATATGAAATGTGATATGCCTTACTTGAAGAAAGATTTGCCATATATGACAAATTCTTCTTTCAAGTAAGCAATCACATTTCATATTCTACAAACAGCTTACATTAAACAAGTCTGAGAGTGGAAAAAGATTCAAACAGCAATGTCTGACCATTCATTATGTAAATGAAGGGTTTGTGCTCTAAATCAAGCACACTTTTGCTTTATATCACCTGGCTTTTTGCCAAATTTTAGAGTCTCCATAGTTATTCACCTATATGGTCAGTCACTTGGAGTTAATATTTTAATTCATACCTTATTTTGCTGGATCCATGGCAGATTAGACACACCATAGTCATACAGTAGCTCCTGCCCCGGGGCAATGTCCGTCAGTGCAAACAAACATAAAGCTGGTTTTGAATCGACATCAATTACAGATAATTTCACGTTGACTTCTTTCTTTTCTCCATGATTCACGAGTCTCCCTAGGGAAGGCCCTTCCTCCGGTTCTTCTGTTGCATCAATACTATTTGGAAAAAATCATACAGTACAGGGAACTGAGCATACAGAAGGTACAACACCCAGTTTTTGTACATACTGAATCCAAACATCCTCCCATGCCAACTCTCAAACTGTAACTGTCCTTGTATTTTGAAAGGTCTCAAACTGATCTTTATTTTTTCAACCATGTTACAAGTTTAGAAAAGCTTCTGAATTGTATATATACAAAGTGATGGATACTTTCATCAAATTTGCCGACTTTAATGAGATATCCAAAAGCAAATACGGTCAAACATGGGAAACATGTAGATCTTTTGTACCTTGTTTTTGCAAGAAACTATTAACTTCCTGGAATTACTACACTTGCATACAGTACATGCTCATTCTACAATGCTACAAAGGAATATCATGCTAATTCTATAGTATGCAAATGTATTAGTGCTGGGACCGAATAGGGAGTACTCGCTAACCATACACAATTGAGGAAAATCAGTTACGAAAATTGATCATGCGAATTCTCGCAGAGTTTCAATCCACTCCCTCAGATATCTTACAAATGTGACATCTAAAGATCACCTAAATCACCCAGTTGTTTGTCATTTTAAACACCAATTAAAAGTTACCGATCATAAAATTTACGGTGTCTCAAAGAAATAAACTACCGCAAGCACCGACCACAAGACAGGATGAGAAAATAGTGATGCCAAGACACAAGCAGTGCTCGTGATAATAACACAAACTCAATGGGGACTTCCATTGACTACACTACAAGCGAAAAAAATTTGTATTGACCGTGTCGTGAGTTGTGATTGGTTGCTTAGCTGCAACTAGTTCCGCGAAACATGTTTCACTCACATCCTGCTACAATTATTACTGTAGTTCCTCCAAATTTTCGAAGTTTACCATTTATATTGTGAGTATTCCTTTTCAACTTTCCCTAACTGGTTCCAGCACTAAAACTTATCCACAACAAAGCACTAAATTAAATACTCACCAATAATCCTTTCCTTTAAAAGTAATGAAAAATCGGAATCCTGATGACTCTTCTTCTTCAAGCTTGTCTCCTTCATCCCCTGGAATGAGTTTCCCAGCATACTGAAGTAAAAACTCGCCTTTCGTAAAGCTGACTTTTGCAAATACTCCTCTGCCTAAAACCCATGATGAAAAGATACAATTTGTTTTAAATACCAATTTTTCAAAGCTGACAATTTAACAGCACATTAACAGCATTCAACAGACAGTCCATAATGCAATAGTGAGGATAAAAAGGCAAAGCAATATTGTAAGTGTCAATTTATACTATTACATGAGCACCAGAGAGGAAGAATGCAATGTCTTATATTCATACCATCCACAGTAGTTTGCCGGAGACATTTTATGTAGCTCTGCTTTTTCCACATATATGAGTGATATTGATACTGCATTATCTTCAAACATTTTCTTTTCCTTTGTCCTTACACCTTTCATGTCAATTAACCTTAAAAACATTTTCCTTTGTTCACAATACACACTTATGAGTAAAGGAGTGCAGAGATACAGTACAAATTGACTACTGAATAAAATAAAGTAGAGAAAATGTGAACAAATTTGTAGCAGTGGGATCACTGTGAAAGTGGTACCTTTTGGGGGTATTTCCTTCATGTAGAATCCATCTCTGTCAAGTTTTTGTTTAACCATGGAGATGGCAACATCTGCCGGTTTTTCCCGTCTTCTTCTGCTCATTTTCACATATCTGAATTGCCTGAATAACAAAACATATAGGGCAGAACTTGTATTATTCACAAAAAAAAATTGATCTAATGTATTGTATGTACAGTACCAGGAATTCATAATAAAGCATCTGCAGGCTTAACTACTTACAGTGGTACTGTGGGCACATAACATTCTTGTGAAAACGATCGATAACAATGTCAAAACACCCCTTTCTTGCTGCATACACATTCTTTTCAAAGAGACATTTTGTCAGCTGTGACCAAATAGTTGCCAAAAGAAAATAATTGCAAGATAGCCTTTAAAAGAAAACATTCTCTCATTCCAAATTTAATTCACAGCAGGTGATAGTACATGCGGTACAGTATTTATCCCTATGCATGCTGTCCCCAATTGCATGGTACTCTTCACTGTGGTTTAATAAACAGGGTTTTGTACATGTGTAAAACAGAATTCAAGCTAACCCCTTCAAGTTAGTTCTAGGCTTATTAACATTTAACATATAGTATTAGCAACAGTAGTTACTTTTGAACATATATTCTCCCCCCCCCTTTTTTATGGGACACTGTTGGCTAGCATTTGTAAAAGAGGCAGTGTTGGAAGGCCAACACAAAGCAAAGCCCTTCACTTTATTGTGGAACAAACAACTTTTTACAATCAAGATTAATGATACAGTATTTCTGCCTGAGACTATCTGAACAAAACTATGGATTTTGTGGACAGGATTATATTTGATCAGATACCAAAAAGGCTTTTTCATGATGTCAGATTTCAATGTATGGCAGAATGATACTTAAATGTGTGTCCCAGTCTAACCCCTTTGCATACAGTAGTTCATCTTCACCATACATGCTTCAAAGTTAATAAAATTCCTAGGCTTTGAAGTCATTACAGTATTCTAACCCCCTCCCCTTCTGAAAGGTGCCAAGCACTAAGAATGGCAGAATTTTTTTTTTCTCTTTGGAACTTTAAGACAGAAGTTGGAAGTTTAGCTTGCAGAATACATTATTCAAGCCAATGAGCACAGTACTACTGTAGGAAAGGTCACGAAGAAATAAGTTTAAAAAGTTGCCAGAACTAACATAGTTTAACAATTTCGGGTTAAACTGAAGAGCACTAGCTGTGCAACTGTAAAAATGTGTATCCAAGCCGGACAACAATTCCATACTAAATCTTCAGTTTTCATGCTAACAAATTAAAGATATTTGTGACCCATAATATATCTATTCTATTGAACGTGTCAATAGAGGACCCATTGGCCATACTGTTTATTGCACTTCTTCAGCCCTCTCCAAATGTCCCCAGAGCTGCTATCTCTACCTTAACCTCTTGAGCAAACAAGCTACCAGGGCACTTTTGACCACAATTGTACTATCAACCAGTATAGAAATACTTGTGTTGCAAGATATACTATGGATACTACAGTTTGAGATTAGACATGCACAACCACACCTTTTACAGTAAGTGCAGGAAAGAAGGGAGATTGCTAGGTGTGGGAGTGGGAGGATGACTGAAGCCAGTAAACCAGCCCAGACAGGCACATGACAGGATTTTGAGTTCTCAGACGGTTTAACAAATACCGCAGCGAAATCAGCAGCATGAATATTTAGCCTACAGCATACCTCACCTCAATCCTCCCCCCCCCCCTCTCCTCAACTCCAATCCCTTCTCTCATCATGAATGATCAGGATTGGCCCACTTGCATGACTATCTGCTGTCAAATTCAGAAGTACACAAATTTCTTCAATATACTGTAGTATTGTAAGCTCGATACCACACAATGTACAGTATACAAGAAAGCTTTACAGTATGTCCACAGTTGTGTAGTACAGGCATTGCATTTAAAAATGTTAAAAGCAGTTGTACAGTGTAATTTTCATACTTTGTGCATACAAGTAAAATTTTTTTGGGCAAAAACAACAGAGACGAGCTTAATATACATTTCATAGTAGAAATCTTTTCTTTTTCTTTGAATTTCATGGCAGATTAAGTTTTAAGGCTGGGATGGTATAGTACATGGGTTTTCTTCAAATCCCCCCTCACCAACCCCTTGACAGCATCGGGGCTGTCAGGGATTCGGGTTGCTGGCCTCCCCGTCGGGGTGTCTAGCCCCCTTCGGGCAAATCCTGGCGCCATCCCTGCGCCTCTCTAAAACCCCTGTGTAGATAAGGCTAGAATTAAGTAAAGAACAATGCATGACTGTCCACTATTAAATTCAGAAGTACACAAATTTCTTCAATATAAACGGTAGTATTGTAAGCTCGATACCACACAATGTACAGTATACAAGAAAGCTTACACTGTACAGTATGTCCACAGTTGTGTAGTACAGGCATTGCATTTAAAATGTTAAGAAACAGTTGTACAGTACAGTGTAATTTTTATATTTTGTACATAAGTAATATTTTTTGCCAGAGACAACACAGATGAGTTTGATATATTTACAGCATGCATCACCCTATTCCTCCCCCTCTCTTCTGAATTCCAACCCCTTCTTTCATCATGAATGATCAGGAATGGCCACTTGCATGACTGTCTGCTGTTAAATTCAGAAGTACACAAATTTCTTTGATATACTGTAGTATTGTAAGCTCGATACCACACAATGTACAGTATACAAGAAAGCTTAAAGTACTGTACGTCCACAGTTGTGTAGTACAGGCATTGCATTTTTAAATTTTTTGCCAGAAACAACAGAGATGAGCTTAATATACATTTCATAGTAGAAATCTTTTCTTTTTCTTTGAATTTCATGGCAGAAGTTTTAAGGCTGGAAGTTAAGAACAAAGTACGCAAGGTACTGTACAGTCCCATACTGTCTACCAATACTCAAATGAACAGTTAATCTTATGAAAGCTCTCTAAAATAATAGTTGATTTTCTCCCTCAAAAACATAAAGTACATGACAATAGATTTGTTTTTACATTTTACAAGTTAGAAAACATTTCTTCTACTGGATAGTGTAGGAGCATGGGTACACTGTGCATTAGTTAGCCTCAAGAAGCATTCAAATTCAAGTTTTCATCAAAACATTTCAAGCCAAATACTACACAATGTACCCAACAAAGCTTACATGTATGTCCACCATTGTGTAGTACATGTACTGCATTGAAAGTTAAAAATAGTTGTACACTGTAATTGCCATGTTTGGTGCATAAAATTAACATGTTTTGCTAGCTCTGACTTCAAAGATGTGCTTCACAAGTCCATTTCATGGGACACTTTTCTTTTTGATTTTTTACTTTTAATGTTTTTAAACATCAGGGGAGAAGTTGGAATAACAACATGGCAGACACCATGTATTGTACAGTATGTACCCTCTTGCATAGGTTGAGCTCTTCAATGTACAGTATTCTTTATCCAAGGCTGAAGCGCACAGTACTGTAGGCAAGGTCAACAATTTGAAAAGTTGCCAGAAATAGCATGGTTGAAAACATTTTCGGCTTAAACTGAAAAGCACTGTACAATACTCTGTACAAATGTCCATCTACAGTACTGTAAGTCTCATGACCCCTTTTGCATACTGTACTAAATGTCCCCATAGCTGCTACCTCTACCTTAATCTCTTGAGCAAACAAGCTACAGTACCAGGGCGCTTTTGACCACAACTGTACTATCAACCAGTATAGAAATACTTGTGTTGCAAGATATACTATGGATACTACAGTTTGAGATTAGACATGCACAACCACACAACCTTTTAAGTGCAGGAAAGAAGGGAGATTACTAGGTGTGGGAGTGGGAGGATGACTGAAGCCAGAAAACTAGCCCAGACAGGCTAATGACAGGATTTTGAGTTCTCAGAAGGTGTAACAGATAGCGAAATGAGCAGCATGAATATTTACAGCATGCCTCATCCAATCCCCCCCTCCCCTCAATTCCAATCCCTTTTCTCATCATGAATGATCAGGATTGGCCACTGGCATGACTGTTTGCTGACAAATTCAGAAGTACACAAATTTCTTCAATATATACAGTAGTATTGTAAGCTCGATACCACACAATGTACAGTATACAAGAAATCTTATACTGTACAGTATGTCCACAGTTGTGTAGTACAGGCATTGCATTTAAAAATGTTAAGAAACAGTTGTACAGTACAGTGTAATTTTTATATTTTGTACATAAGTAATATTTTTTGCCAGAGACAACACAGATGAGCTTGATATATTTACAGCACGCATCACCCTACTCCTCCCCTCTCTTCTGAATTCCAACCCCTTCTTTCATCATGAATGATCAGGAATGGCCACTTGCATGACTGTCTGCTGTTAAATTCAGAAGTACACAAATTTCTTTGATATACTGTAGTATTGTAAGCTCGATACCACACAATGTACAGTATACAAGAAAGCTTAAAGTACTGTACGTCCACAGTTGTGTAGTACAGGCATTGCATTTTTAAATTTTTTGCCAGAAACAACAGAGATGAGCTTGATATACATTTCATAGTAGAAATCTTTTCTTTTTCTTTGAATTTCATGGCAGAAGTTTTAAAGAAAGAAGTTAAGAACAAAGTACGCAAGGTACTGCACAGTCCCATACCGTCTACCAATACTCAAATGAACAGTTAATCTTATGAAAGCTCTCTAAAATAATAGTTGATTTTCTCCCTCATAAACAAACAATTCACGACAATACATTTTTTTTTACACTGTAATTGTCATATTTGGTGCATAAAATTAACATGTTTTGCTAGCTCTGACTTCAAAGATGTGCTTCACAAGTCCATTTCATGGGACCCTTTTTTTTAATTATTTCACTTTTACTGTTTTTAAACATCAGGGGAAAAGGTGGAAGTTAAGAATAATAACAATCATGGCAGACGTCGTTTATGGTATGTACCCTCTTGCATAGGTTGAGCTCTAGCTTCAATGTACAGTATACTTTATCCAAGGCCGAAGAGCACAGTACTGTAGGCAAGGTCAACAATTTGAGAAGTTGCCAAAAGTAGCATGGTTTAAAACATTTTGGCTTAAATTGAAAAACGCTGTACAATACACTGTACAAATGTCTATCTACAGTACTGTTAAGTCTGACCCCTTTTGCATACTGTTCTAAATTTTCACTGTTCATGCTAACAAAATTTAAGGGATTTGGGACCCATAATATATCTATTCTATTGAACATGTCAATAGAGGTCCCATTGGCCATAATGTATGTTGCACCTCTTCAGCAGTCTCCACATGTCCCCAGAGCTGCTACCTCTATCTTAATCTCTTGAGCAAACAAGCTACCAGGGCACTTTTGACCACAATTGTACTATCAACCAGTATAGAAATACTTGTGTTGCAAGATATACTATGGATACTACAGTTTGAGATTAGACATGCACAACCACACAACCTTTCAAGTGCAAGAAAAAAGGGAGATTACTAGTTGTGGGAGTGAGAGGATGACTGAAGCCAGAAAACCAGCCCAGACAGGAACATGACAGGATTTTGAGTTCTCAGGAGGTGTAACAGATAGCGAAATGAGCGGCATGAATATTTACAACATGCCTCATCCAATCCCCCCCCCCCTCCTCAATTCCAATCCCTTCTCTTATCAAAAATGATCAGGATTGGCCACTTACAGACTGTCCACTATTAAATTCAGAAGTACACAAATTTCTTCAATATATACGGTAGTATTGTAAGCTCGATACCACACAATGTACACTATACAAAAAAGCTTACACTGTACAGTATGTCCACAGTTGTGTAGTACAGGCATTGCATTTAAAAATGTCAAAAAACAGTTGTACAGTGTAATTTTCATATTTTGTACACAAGGAATATTTTTTGCCAGAGACAACACAGTTGAGCTTGATATACGGTATTTACAGCACACATCACCGTATTCCTCCCCCTCTAGCTCTTCTGAATTCCAACCCCTTCTTTCATCATGAATGATCAGGATTGGCCACTTGCATGACAGTCTACTGTCAAATTCAGAAGTACACAAATTTCTTCATTATTCTTTAGTATTGTAAGCTCAATACCACACAATGTACAGTATACAAGAAAGCTAACAGTAAGTCCACAGTTGTGTAGTACATGCAGGCATTGCATTTTTAATTTAAAAAAAAAGTTGTACAGTGTAATTGTCATATTTTGTGCATATATAATAATATTTTTTGCCAGACACAACACAGATGAGCTTGATACACATTTCATAGTAGGAATCTTTTCTTTTACTTTGAATTTCATAGCAGAAGTTTTAAGGCTAGAAGTTAAGAACAAAGAACGCAAAGTACTGTACAGTCCTTTACTGTCTACCAATACTCAAACGAACAGTTAATCTTATGAAAGCTCTCTAAAATAATAGTTGATTTTCTTCCTCAAAAACGTACAGTACATGATAATACATTTTTTTTTATATTTTTAAAGTTAGAAAATATTTCTTCTACTGGATAGTGTAGGAGCATGGGTACACTGTGCATTAGTTACAGTAGCTTAATTTAAGAAGCATTCAAATTCAAGTTTTCATCAAAAAATTTCAAGCCAAATACTACACAATGTACCCAACATTTAGCTTTCATGTATGTCCACAGTTGTGTAGTACATGTACTGCATTGAAAGTTGAAAACAGTTGTACACTGTAATTGTCATATTTGGTGCATAATATTAACATGTTTTGCTAGCTCTGACTCTAAAGATGTGTTTCACAACTCCATTTCATGGGGCACTTTTTTTCTTTTGATTTTTTTTTTACTTTTATTGTTTTTAAACATCAGGGGAGAAGTTGAAGGAATAACGAGATGGCAGACGTCATGTATTTTATGTGCCCTCTTGCATAGGTTGAGCTCTTCAATGTACAGTATACTTTATCCAAGGCCAAAGAGCACAGTACTGTAGGCAAGGTCAACAATTTGAGAAGTTGCCACAAATAGCATGGTTAAAAACATTTTTGGCTTAAAATTGAAAAGCACTGTACAATAAACTGTACAAATGTCTATCTACAGTACTGTAAGTCTGACCCCTTTTGCATACTGTACTAAAATCTTCACTGTTCATGCTAACAAAATTTAAGGAAATTGGGACCCATAATATATCTATTCTATTGAACATGTCAATAGAGGACCCACTGGCCATACTGTATGTTGCACCTCTTCAGCCCCCTCCACATGTCCCCAGAGCTGCTACCTCTACCTTAATCTCTTGAGCAAACAAGCTACAGTACCAGGGCACTTTTGACCACAATTGTACTATCAACCAGTATAGAAATACTTGTGTTGCAAGATATACTATGGATACTACAGTTTGAGATTAGACATGCACAACCACACAACCTTTTAAGTGCAGGAAAGAAGGGAGATTACTAGGTGTGGGAGTGGGAGGATGACTGAAGCCAGAAAACCAGCCCAGACAGGCACATGACAGGATTTTGAGTTCTCAGAAGGTGTAACAGATAGCAAAATGAACAGCATGAATATTTACAGCATGCCTCATCCAATCCCCCCCCCCCTCCCCTAACCCCTTCTTTCATCATGAATGATCGGGATTGGCCACTTGCATGACTGTTTGCTGACAAATTCAGAAGTACACAAATTTCTTCAATATACTGTAGTATTGTAAGCTCGATACCACACAATGTACAGTATACAAGAAAGCTTAAAGTACTGTACGTCCACAGTTGTGTAGTACAGGCATTGCATTTTTAAATTTTTTGCCAGAAACAACAGAGATGAGCTTGATATACATTTCATAGTAGAAATCTTTTCTTTTTCTTTGAATTTCATGGCAGAAGTTTTAAGGAAAGAAGTTGAACAAAGTATGCAAGGTACAGTACAGTCCCATACTGTCTACCAATACTCAAATGAACAGTTAATCATAAGAAAACTCTCTAAAATAATAGTTGATTTTCTCCATCAAAAACATATCCCAGTACATAATACATTTTTTTTTTATATTTTTCAAGTTAGAAAAAATTTCTTCTACTGGATAGTGTAGGAGCATGGGTACACTGTGCATTAGTTACAGTAGCTTTAAGAAGCATTCAAATTTAAGTTTTCATCAAAACATTTCAAGCCAAATACTACACAATGTACCCAACAAAGCTTACATGTATGTCCACAGTTGTGTAGTACATGTACTGCATTGAAAGTTGAAAACAGTTGTACACTATAATTGTCATATTTGGTGCATAAAATTAACATGTTTTGCTAGCTCTGACTTCAAAGATGTGCTTCACAAGTCCATTTCATAGGACACTTTTTTTTAATTATTTCACTTTTGCTGTTTTTAAACATCACGGGAGAAGTTGGAAGTTAAGAATAATAACAAACATGGCAGACATCATTTATGGTATGTACCCTCTTGCATAGGTTGAGCTCTAGCTTCAATGTACAGTATACTTTATCCAAGGCTGAAGAGCACAGTACTGTAGGCAAGGTCAACAATTTGAGAAGTTGCCAGAAGTAGCATGGTTTAAAACATTTTCGGCTTAAATTGAAAAACGCTGTACAATACACTGTACAAATGTCTATCTACAGTACTGTTAAGTCTGACCCCTTTTGCATACTGTACTAAATTTTCACTGTTCATGCTAACAAAATTTAAGGGATTTGGGACCCATAATATATCTATTCTATTGAACATGTCAATAGGGGTCCCATAATGTATGTTGCACCTCTTCAGCAGTCTCCACATGTCCCCAGAGCTGCTACCTCTACCTTAATCTCTTGAGCAAACAAGCTACCAGGGCACTTTTGAACACAATTGTACTATCAACCAGTATAGAAATACTTGCGTTGCAAGATATACTATGGATACTACAGTTTGAGATTAGACATGCACCAACACAAAAAATTTTAAGTGCAGGAAAGAAGGGAAATTACTAGGTGTGGGAGTGGGAGGATGACTGTGTAATGGTCACCGCTCCGTACGTTCGTTGATACAGTATCGTTGTACTGCTGCATTGAAATGCTGTCATGATTGCCCGGCTGTAGAACAGCTGTTAGAAGCTAACTAACTTCAATCGCCTTAGAGACCGGTTGCAGAAGGAAATGCGTTTGTAAAGTCGTAAACGTTTTTTCAGAAATTTTAGTGGGTCCAGTCCCAGAATGGAACCATAAGGTATATGAAAGTTATAAAGGAGTTTTTCTAAACATTTTTAGTCATGTTGAGGTGTTCAAAGGGTTTATGTATCTCGTAAAATGTAAATTTATTAACGCTGGGGTGAGCATGCTTCGTTCGTGCATAATGTAGTTTCGCCTAACAGATATATCAATGAGCATTCCAATGTTTAGGTCTGATGTTATTGTGTAATGCAACTATGACTAGGCTATGTGTGCATTTGAGTAGGTGCTGTGCATACTGTGGTTGGGGGTATTAACGTTTAGTGTAGGCTCGTGTTAGTTTACAGGAGTGTTCATGCATGTTACTTCAAGTACTGTTTAAGCCACAGTTGTTGTTTACATTAAAGGGGTAATGTCAGTTTTCAAAGTTAGGTGATTCTCTTTGATTAAAGGATATTAGCCATAAGTACCGAATAGATTTGGACTCTTATTAGTGTTTGTGTATTGTATTTACAGTTTTGACG
Source organism: Holothuria leucospilota (assembly GCA_029531755.1). Lineage (NCBI taxonomy): Eukaryota > Metazoa > Echinodermata > Holothuroidea > Aspidochirotida > Holothuriidae > Holothuria > Holothuria leucospilota. The sequence continues at coordinate 13,277 of JAIZAY010001074.1, forward strand.
GTCAGGTGGTCGAGTGGTCAGGTGGTCGAGTGGTGAACCTGGTGGTCAAGTGGCAAAGTAGGTCAGGTGGTCAAGTGGCAAACTAGGTCAGGTGGGCAACTGTTCAACAGTGGTCAACTCTAGAGGTCAGGTGTTCAACCTTGGTCAAGTGAAGTTAACTAAGTCAACCTTGGTCAAATAAAGGTTAATAGTTCAAGTTGATCAAGTCCTATGAAGTGAAATGCCAAGATAACTAGCCTAGGTCAAGTCATGTTCATTACTGTGGTGAAGTAAGAGTCAAGCAAGGAAAGAATCCAGGAGACCAAATAAACTGACCCGTATGAAACTATGGAATTGTCTGGTTGTGATTTATTTTCGTATTCGGCTGGAGCCCGCTACAGTCAAAACTCATGAGTAAACTCGGGTCCAAGAAGAATTCTGACGTCATTGCAGGGCTAATTACCAGTGACTGTGCGAAATGCAAGAACTGTACCTAATTTATCTGCAAGCAGGACAATTTAAGCCAAAGGTACACAGTGAATGGGCAAGGTTAATGAAATAGAGTGCCCAAGTATATGAAATTTGTGTTATGCATGGAATATTAAAGGTGAGGTCAGTGTCATGCATGAAATTAAAGGTGACATACACTGTAGGCCTATCTGTACAGTACAGCTTTCTACATGTGTTGTTTGGTTGGTTTAATTCTGGAAGTTGTTACTTTAAAGACTCAGTACAGTCTCAAAGAGTCAGTCAGGCTTAGTGTAAATGTACAATACAGCTTTCTACATGTGTTGTTTGGTTGGTTTAATTCTACAAGTTGTTTTAATTCTGCAAGTTGTTAAACTTGGGACTCAGTACAGTCTTAAAGGGTCAGTCAGGCTTAGTGTAAAAGCCTGCACAGTTTCAGTACAGTGGTTTGCAGTACAGTTAATACTCATTTTACCTTGTTTGATACGCAGTTCTGGTTAATTACCTTAAGTCAGGATTTTATTCAGGTATTCACTATGTCTATGCCTGAGAAGATATCAGAGTCAGAGGGGGAGACAGGGGTTCAAGAAAATCAATCCCAAATTGAAAATCAGGACCTAGTCCCTAGTACTGACCCAGACCTTCACAACATCCCAGAAGGCACACCAGCCCAGACAAACATAGAGGGCATGGAAGATGGCCTGCGAAGGAGTTCAAGAGAGAAAAAACTGACACACAAGGCACAACAAAATCAAGAGGAAGAAAAAATCAGTCAAGTCAAACGAGTTAACTCCTCATATGAACAATGGCGAAAGCATGCCTCAAGGATCAGAAAGGACCTTAAGGTATTTCAAGGCCTTAACCAACTGCAGGAATTTCAGCTGACCATCGAGAAACACCGTGAAGCAGTCGTAGGTGCGTATGACAAACTTAAGAAAACCAACCAACCTGACAGTGAAGTTGTAAGTAAGCTTGACAATTGCTGTTCAATAAGTGAAGCTCTGTTGGACATTCTAATGCAGAAAAGGCTAGAATCACCCGAAGAATTTGATGTCAGTCAAACCAAAGACCTAAGATGTAGGCATCCATCTGTTTTTAGTGAATCAGTCAGTGACCGTATGTCAATCCCATCTTGTCATAGCACAAAATCTTCAGTGTCATCTTTAAGGGCAAGAGCAGAGCTAGAAAAGGCAGAGAAGTTGGCAGCAGCAAAGGCACTCCAGGAAGAACAGCTTCAGAGGTCAAAAATCCTTAAAATGCAGGTTCAGATGGAAGAAGAGAAAATGAAATTAGAGGCTATTCAAGCAGGCACTGCTGTGAAAATTGCTGAGGCAAAGTGTGATGCTTTATCAGAAGTAGAAGAGGAAAATGAAGAACCCAACATGCCTACAAAGCTGAATCCAGAAGCCACTACCTTCAAGCCCCGAAGTCAACCCAATAATGATCACGTGCAGATGCCCTGTGGTAATCAGTTTAAGGGTGGTGACAATCCAGGTTTAAAGGCAGACACTGCCCGCTCAGCTGCTCTTCACACTCATGATCCTGTTGGCGAATCATCTCTAGCCCAGGCACTGGCAAGTGCAATGGATAGAAACCGACTGCCTGTACCTACTCCAAAGGTTTTTTCAGGAAATCCTATGGACTTTGTGAGTTTCAAGAGGAGTTTTGCCACACTTATTGAGAATAAGGGAATTTCTGCTGAAGAGAAAATTTATTACCTTCAGCAGTATGTGTCTGGAGAGGCAAAGGAATCCATAGCTGGCTGCTTCTATGGAAGATCTGAAAGTGACTACCAAAGAGCATGGGAAATCTTGGACAGAAGGTATGGACATCCGTTTAAAATTGGAGAGGCTTTCAGAGACAAGCTAGACAAGTGGCCTCGAGTTGGTCAGAGAGATAGTGCTGCTTTACAGAAGTATTCAGACTTCCTGAGGAGTTGCCTTGATGCCATGCCCCATATTGAGAGCCTCACTGTCTTGAATGATTGCAAGGAAAACCAGAAGATGGTGGCAAAACTTCCAGATTGGGGAATCAACCGCTGGAGTCGTATTGTAACAGACACACTGGACAGCACACATCAGTACCCAAACTTTGCAAAATTTGTGGCATTTGTAGAGAAGGAGGCAAGAATTGCTCGTCATCCAGTTGCATCTCTGTCTGCTGTTCGAGGTACAGAGTCATTCCATGATATAAAGCCACAGCGAGAGGAAAGGAAGAAGCCTGTGCGTTCTCTAAGAACAGGTACAGGACCAGCCTCAGACCAACATTCCTCTGGAACAGATGTTGCACAGAAGTCGGTAACCCAGGGGCAATCCAGTTCCAGTGAAGCCAAGCCTGAGAGAAAGAAGTCATGCCCATTCTGTAAAGGGGAGCATTACTTGTCATCTTGTTTAGTGTTTGCAAGCAAACCCATAGATGAAAGGAATCTATATATAAGGGAACAAAAAAGATGTTTTGGATGTTTACGTACTGGTCACTACTCCAAGCATTGTAAATCTCGCCACATCTGTCAAAAGTGTAAGGGACGCCATCCTACTGTACTGCATGACAACGACAAAGCTAAAGCGACTCCTCAGAATTCTAACCAACAGCCTAGTACAGAAAATGCTGCTGTGTCTCTTAAAACCAATGCTGGTCATTCTTGCACCACTAATGTTCTACCAGTGTGGGTATCAAGTGTTGGCAGACCGGAACGAGAGAAACTGGTGTATGCCCTCCTTGACACACAAAGTGACAGTACATTCATTGATGAGAAAATTTGCGAAGAGTTGTGCGTGCCCACAAATCCTATTAAACTCAAGCTGACCACCATCCTAGGGAAAGATGCAACAGTCATGTGTCAAAGAGTGAAAGGTCTGAGAGTTCGTGGTTACTCCTCAAGTCAATTTGTTGAATTACCAGTCACATATACCCGAGACCTCATTCCCCTAGACATAAGTCACATTCCCACTTGTGAGACGGCAAGCAGCTGGGATCACCTATCAGATATAGCATCGGAAATACCCCCGTTGTTGGATTGTGGGGTAGGTTTATTGATTGGCTTTGACTGTTCTACAGCTCTTACTCCTCGACAGGTCATCCCCGGAGAAGGAGACCAACCGTATGCTATAAGGACAGATCTAGGTTGGAGTGTTGTTGGAAAACTTGGTTCAGCGGACTCAGCAGACGTCACGGGGTTCTGCCACCGTATCAGTGTGAAGGAAGCCCCTCCAGCTATACCCCGAGATGTTTTGAAGATTTTAGAGAGAGACTTTGCAGATTCGAAACATGGAGACATTAGTGTTTCTCAGGAAGATATACAGTTTCTCAACTTCATGGAGAGTGGTGTTACTGTGAATTCGAGAGGTCACTTAGAGATGCCCCTACCTTTCAAATCACGGCCCAATTTGGCAAATAACAGGAAGTTAGCAGTTGTGAGACTGTCTCATCTCAAGAAAAGGCTGGATCAGGATCCGGTGTACAAAGGAAATTATTGTCAGTTCATGGATGAGATGCTGAAGGATGGTGATGCCGAACTAGCAACAGAGAAACCAGGACCTGGAGAGGTATGGTACATTCCACACCATGGGGTCTTTCATCCGAAAAAACCAGACAAGTGAGAGTAGTGTTCGATTGTTCAGCCAAGTATAAAGGCTCTGCGTTAAATGATTATCTATTGTCTGGACCTTGATCTTACCAATAGTCTCTTTGGAGTCCTGTGTAGGTTTCGCAGGGAGAATGTTGCTGTGATGTGCGATGTACAGAAGATGTTTCACAGGTTCCATGTCCGTCCTGAAGACAGAGATTACTTGAGATTTTTATGGTACCCTGAAGGTGACACCAGCACAGATCCCTTGGAGTACAGAATGAACGTGCATCTGTTTGGAGCCAGGTCATCGCCTGGTTGTGCGAACTTTGGGCTCAAGTATCTTTCAAGGATGTATGAGAAGGACTACCCCCAGGCTGCACCATTCTTACGTCAAGACTTCTATGTGGATGATGGAGTCACTAGTGTGGATGGTGTTGAGAAGGCCAAAGAATTAATAAGAGAAGCTCGTGAATTGTGTTCACAGGGAAACCTTCGGCTACACAAGTTCATATCCAACAACCGTTCTGTGCTTGAAAGTGTACCAATCAGTGAACGTGTTACAGATGTTCAAGAAGTTGACCTAAGCAAGGAAATGCTGCCAATTGAGAGAACCCTGGGTGTGTACTGGAACATCGAAGTAGATGCATTCACATTTCAGATAAATGTTCAAGAACGCCCCAATACACGCCGTGGAATTTTATCGTTGGTTGCTAGCATGTATGACCCATTAGGATTCATCTCTCCATTTGTTCTAAGAGGAAAGGCTGTTTTGCAAGAGATGTGCAGACGTGGTACTGACTGGGATGAGGTAATCTGTGAAGACTTAAGGCCAGGGTGGGAGCAGTGGAAGGAAGATATTCCCAACTTAAGGGACATCCATCTTCCAAGATGTTACAAGCCACTAGACTTTGGCCCTCTCACGAGAGTAGAGCTCCACCATTTCTCAGATGCGAGCACTGTTGGATATGGGGTGTGTTCCTACCTAAGATTTGTCGCAGGAAGTCGTGTCCACTGCACCCTGATTGTTGGAAAGTCAAGAGTTTCACCCACAAGGGTTGTCACAGTTCCTCGCTTGGAGCTTACAGCTGCCGTTGTTGCTGTTAAACTGAGTACCAAGTTGAAACAAGAGTTGCAGATGCATATTGACGGTGAACATTTCTGGTGCGATTCCCAAGTTGTGTTGGCCTACATCATAATGATGCTAAGAAGTTCCATGTCTTTGTATCCAACAGAGTACAACTCATCAGAGAGCACACAGATGTTAAACAGTGGCATTATGTCTCCACCAAGGAAAATCCTGCGGACCATGCTTCACGAGGCCTCGTGCGCAGGTGAACTTCTTTCAACAAATTGGTACACTGGTCCAGAATTTCTGTGGAAGTGTGACCCTATCGAAAGTCACTATGTGGAACAGGAGTTAATGGTGGGAGATCCAGAAGTTAGAGCAACAGCCTTTAGTATGCAAACAGAATCTGCAAGGGATTTGCTTGAGAGGTTGTGCAAGTTTTCCAGTTGGGCTAAACTTACCAAAATTGTGGCAAGAATCCAATGCCTTGCAAGAGGACAAACTGGAAACAAGGTTATGACAGTTGAGGAAATTAATCAGGCTGGTCTTTCTGTGATCAAACTTGTTCAGAAGGAAACCTTTAAGGAAGAAATACAGGTGCTTAACAAACAAGGAGATGTTCCTTCAACCAGTAAACTCTTCAATCTCAACCCTTTCATTCAGGATGGTGTAGTCAGAGTAGGGGGACGCTTACGGAAGTCTTCTATGTCACTCAATGAGAAGCATCCTGTGGTTTTACCCAAGAGTGGACACATGACTCAACTGATAATTGCTCACTGTCATGGTCAGATCAAACATCAGGGTAGGGGTCAAACTCTAAATGAAATAAGAAGCCAGGGCTACTGGATTCTTGGTGGGAGCAAATTGGTTGCTGAATTCATCAGAAGGTGTGTCATTTGTAGAAGGCTGAGACGTCCAGTTGAAGAACAAAAAATGGCTGACCTGCCTGAAGATAGAGTAGAGCCGTCACCACCCTTCACCTTCTGCGGGATGGACTGCTTTGGTCCCTTCGTCACAAAACATGGGCGCAAGGAATACAAGCGCTATGGATTGTTGTTTACCTGTTTATGTTCCAGGGCTGTCCACATAGAAGTAGTAGAAGACATGACGACAGACGCCTTCATCATTGCACTAAGATGTTTCATTGCTATCAGGGGCACAGTGAGACAAATACGATCTGACCAAGGAAGTAACTTTATTGGAGCCGACAATGAGTTGAAGGCAGCCATGAAGGAGTTAGATGTTGAACGAGTCACAGCATACCTGACAGAAAAACAGTGTACCTTTATTTTCAATGCACCTCACTCAAGTCACGCTGGAGGCGTTTGGGAGCGCCAAATCAGATCTGTTAGGAATATACTAGAAGCCACAATGGTCCTATGTCCTGGACGTTTGGATGATGGATCACTAAGATGTTTCATGTACGAGGCAATGTCCATTGTCAACAGTCGTCCTCTGTCACCTGTGAATATGTTGGATCCAGCTGCCGAGGCACCCCTCACACCAAACCACCTAGTGACTATGAAGTCAAGTTCTCCCTTACCACCTCCTGGGAATTTTGTTAAGGAAGACTTGTATGCCAGAAAAAGATGGCGGAAGGGTTACAGTTTCTCTCAGAGCAGTTTTGGTCCCGTTGGAAGAGAGAATATCTTCAGAATTTGCAGCAGAGGGGAAATGGAATGTCCCAAGAAGAAACTTAAGGGTCGGTGATAATCGTGCTTGTCAAGGATCATGAGACTCCACGTATGGGAATGGCCCCTTGCAGTGGTTAAGACAGCAGAAGCTGATGATGACGGCTTGGTGAGAAGAGTTTGGGTTAGGATGGGGTCTAGGGCCCTAGGGAGTCGACTCAAGAAATTAGAATTGGAACGTCCAATCCAAAAACTTGTTCTCCTGGTGGAAAATGTTGAAAGTCCCCCCTCTGCCTCTCAAGGCCAAGTAAGGTCTCTAGGCTGTTAAGGTCAGAGTTCAAAATCGTTGATTTATCATTGTTTATTGTTTGCTGGTAAGGATTGAGCGGTGCAGTTGAAATTACTTTCTCATGTTTATATTGTTCTTTATTTTTCTTAGTTGAGGTTAAAGTAATTTGGTGGGAGTGTAATGGTCACCGCTCCGTACGTTCGTTGATACAGTATCGTTGTACTGCTGCATTGAAATGCTGTCATGATTGCCCGGCTGTAGAACAGCTGTTAGAAGCTAACTAACTTCAATCGCCTTAGAGACCGGTTGCAGAAGGAAATGCGTTTGTAAAGTCGTAAACGTTTTTCAGAAATTTTAGTGGGTCCAGTCCCAGAATGGAACCATAAGGTATATGAAAGTTATAAAGGAGTTTTTCTAAACATTTTTAGTCATGTTGAGGTGTTCAAAGGGTTTATGTATCTCGTAAAATGTAAATTTATTAACGCTGGGGTGAGCATGCTTCGTTCGTGCATAATGTAGTTTCGCCTAACAGATATATCAATGAGCATTCCAATGTTTAGGTCTGATGTTATTGTGTAATGCAACTATGACTAGGCTATGTGTGCATTTGAGTAGGTGCTGTGCATACTGTGGTTGGGGGTATTAACGTTTAGTGTAGGCTCGTGTTAGTTTTATACAGGAGTGTTCATGCATGTTACTTCAAGTACTGTTTAAGCCACAGTTGTTGTTTACATTAAAGGGGTAATGTCAGTTTTCAAAGTTAGGTGATTCTCTTTGATTAAAGGATATTAGCCATAAGTACCGAATAGATTTGGACTCTTATTAGTGTTTGTGTATTGTATTTACAGTTTTGACGGTCAGGTGGTCGAGTGGTCAGGTGGTCGAGTGGTGAACCTGGTGGTCAAGTGGCAAAGTAGGTCAGGTGGTCAAGTGGCAAACTAGGTCAGGTGGGCAACTGTTCAACAGTGGTCAACTCTAGAGGTCAGGTGTTCAACCTTGGTCAAGTGAAGTTAACTAAGTCAACCTTGGTCAAATAAAGGTTAATAGTTCAAGTTGATCAAGTCCTATGAAGTGAAATGCCAAGATAACTAGCCTAGGTCAAGTCATGTTCATTACTGTGGTGAAGTAAGAGTCAAGCAAGGAAAGAATCCAGGAGACCAAATAAACTGACCCGTATGAAACTATGGAATTGTCTGGTTGTGATTTATTTTCGTATTCGGCTGGAGCCCGCTACAGACTGAAGCCAGAAAACTAGCCCAGAAAGGCGCATGACAGGATTTTGAGTTCTCAGGAGGTGTAACAGATACAGTACCTGTAGCAACACGAGCAGCATGAATATTTACAGCTTGCCTCAGCCAATCCCCCCCCCCCCCCTCCCCTCAATTCCCATCCCTTCTCTCATCAAAAATGATTAGGATTGGCCACTTACAGACTGTCCACTGTTAAATTCAGAAGTACACAAATTTCTTCCTGTTGTATTGTAAGCTCGATACCACACAATGTACACTATACAAAAAAGCTTACACTGTACAGTATGTCCACAGTTGTGTAGTACAGGCATTGCATTTAAAAATGTCAAAAAACAGTTGTAAAGTGTAATTTTCATATTTTGTACACAGGGAATATTTTTGGCCAAAGACAACACAGATGAGCTTAATATATTTACAGCACGCATCACCATATTCCTCTAGCTCTTCTGAATTCCAATCCCTTCTTTCATCATGAATGATCAGGAATGGCACTTGCATGACTGTTTGCTGTTAAATTCAGAAGTACACAAATTTCTTTGATATACTGTAGTATTGTAAGCTCGATACCACACAATTTCAGAAACCCAAGGA
>JAIZAY010000077.1:0-151074 GCA_029531755.1 Holothuria leucospilota
ATACATTCCAAGTTGATAGGAGGTTCTGAGGACTGAGCCATATTACGACACAGTTCTAACGTTGGACTGTTTCAGTCTACCACAATCCTTGTTAGAAACGTAATTCATTCACTGTGACAACCTCTATAACTACTAGATTTTACCGATATCTGATGAATTTTTTCAAGAGTCTGGCTTAAAATTTGGGAACTATATCGCCTTATGCTGTAGGCTGAGTAAGAAATCCAGTTTAAGTTTATGTACTCATATGTAAGACTTCCTGCCTTATTTTCAAGGCATAAAGTTACAAATACTATAATACCTCAAAACCAACTTGCATTTCCTCGTAATTGTCTCCGAATTCGAATTCTAGTTGTCTCGGAAGACCCTTTAAGTTGAACCTACCTTTGAAAGCTTTACAGTACATCGTTGCTCAATGGAGCCTTTCCAAAATGTATAAATATATCAATACCCAAGAAACATTACATATGAAATTTACCCCATAAGACAGTCTTCCTGGGCGATTCTGAGACATTAACACCCAGGAGCTTCCGGGGGCTTCGCCCCCTGGGCCCACCAGGGGCCCTAAGGCAGGGCCCCTGGAAACCACCCTTTATGGGCTTCGCGCTTCGCGCTCGCCGGCACACTTCCTAACTGTTCTTACTCCATCACACACCCCCCCAAACCTGAAAAGAAATCTACGCCCCTGCCTGGACCTAGCCGCCGGCAGGGGCGGGACTCAGAAAACACTCTGGTGACATGCAGCCTTATTTTTATCCCCAGTGATCAGAGATATATTTGCCCGACATTTAACTCAAATGCACAGTCCAGAGAGGGCTGCCATACTGTTTATATCCCAAAGACTTTCATAATCCAGGGGTGGGAAGCGCACAATTAGAACACTGTCAAGAAAGCGACCAGCATTCAGACACTGTGCTGCACTTGATAATGGCAGATGCGCAGTAAGTCTTCACAGAGCAGAGAAATTACCATAAAGAAGGATGGGCATTATCTCTGAGTTTTCCTTTGGAACTGTATTCCAGAAATGATCTATAGGCCAACACCAAAGGGCATGTCCGTGTCAGCCTTCTACCTCAACAGACAGCACCTACCGTCCATCTGTAAAACGCTGAACGGCAGAAACCCACTCCTGACGGAGTAAAGAAAGCGGTCTGGAATATTTTATGCAACATGAAAGGAGACGAGGTGTCCAGGATTTGTCAAGACGGGTTAGATTATACTAAGTTGTGTCAATATAGTAAGGATAGAACAAGCTTTGGTCCAGCTAAATGTAAACTGTGCCAAGGCAAAATCATGGTTGTGAACTGGCAGATTGCTGTTGGAAGGCCGAAACTTCAGCTTCAAAGACTATGGAAGACAAACGTCTGAGCCCTTGTTGGGACTGGGGGTTGTAGAATATGGTTTCCAGCCTAACGTAAGAGGCGGACTATAGGGAAGGGCTTGCACCGTATTTTGATCAGTATTTGACAACCAAACTTGAACTGTACCGTATTTGAAACCGTATTGTAAAACTTTACCTTTTTTATCTAGTTGACACGACATAAACACATTCATGTTCGCGTGTCGTTACAAATCTCATCTAAATCCACAAACTGTTGGAGCATGTTGTCATAGATGTGAATAAAAGTGGCAAACTTTGAGGAAGACACCTGCATAATCAGACATCCCTCCATTAGCGAAGAATCTTGGCCAGTCTTAGTGATATTGCTGGGTGCCAAGCATGAATCGACCAGGACCACAGGAGGTTAAGCAAACTGAACAATTCCAGAATGTGAACAAAGACAATGTGGGATCTAGAAGTTTCATCAACCGACTGGACCAATCTTTACGAGGTTAAATGGAATCAACATTGGAACCCCCGTCTGCAAAGAAAGTGCTAACACTCAACAAGTACCTTGGGTGCGATTGGACAAGGGCACTGTAAGCCTTAAAGCGGTATGTAACCTTGGAAAACTGGACGGAATTAGTAAAAAGTGACACTGACATGTTTGAAAGTTTTCAATAGGGACAAACGGTAGTTGCGTGTCGAAACTGCTTTTGGAGATATACAAAAAAAAAGAGAGAAAGGGCAACTTTTAATAACGACGTCTCTCAGTTTTCAGTGAAAACAAAATCAAAACACACACACAAAACACACACCTTAGTACTTTGCCAGACTCGAAATTAAAACAGAAGAGAGGTGGAAAGGTCCCTTTGCCTCTTTCACACTCTGTGATTAGGCCCACTCTCAACATCAGTGCGCCTTACTTCTTCGCGCAATCCGAATGCATCATAGGCAAAAACATTACAGATGCACAACTTTGACTGTCTGCGAAGGTTCCTTCCAAAAGGACTAATGGAACATAATTTTCCACTCAGCCCCACCACCCCCCCTAACATCCGTACCCCCTTTCGCAAACACTTGGCAGCGGCCTGTCCAGGGTCATGAATTTGAAGAAAAGAGGACACTACAAGACTTACCTTCTTTCGTGGGCCATACATATCAGGGTACAAACGAAAACTTTTACCAGAATCCCAGATAGCCATTACTTGCAAGCTGGGACAAGTGGAAATTCTTCTTGCCATTGGGTTCCGGTATTCATAAGCGAGTACAAGGGGGAAAACCTTGATGGAAACTCATTTCAGTCCTAGAATGGTTTAGTTGCACTTTTAACCAGTTACAATTTAAAGAAAGGGTAAGACCTTTAGTATAACTAATGCTCCTTTGTCTTAACATTGATAATTTATTTGAATTCATTATGGATCAGATCAAAAAAAAAAATTGAAAAAAAAAGAAAAATCTTTGTTGCTTTTTCAAAAAAAAAGTGACAATTCTAAGAGCAGTCAATATAACGCGACTTGTGCTCCAGAATGTGGCAAGTGGAACTTGTTTCACCGCTTTCAAAGGAGCCACAACCAAGCACAACACAAAAAAACTAAATAAGTAAAACAGCACAATGTGTAGGTAATTTTACCTGTTCGCTTTTTATTTACCCACTTAAATGAGTGAATTGAAAAACTTCCGGAGACAAAATGCAAATTTCCTGAACACAGTGGACTTGTGTAAACTGATAACAAAATGGACTGTGTAACTCCAAAATTCTCCTTTTAACGGTGTAAGTCTATCCTATAAGTTGTCATTTTACACATCTGGTGAGTAATTCAACCCGAGTTTGAATATAATCTCCAAGAATAATGTCCCACACCACATGGCAAGTTTTATAATATTCACACAATTGCAACGTGTTATGTAGTCTCGGTTTTTTCTACTCGCGCCTCATTTTGTGTACTCTTATTACCTATTAGATGCGTATAATCGTGTGCGTGTGTATTTCTCACTCCTCCTTCCTTTTGTGTGTGTTTAATCATTCAAATGCGTAATCATCTCGGTCTTGGTCTATACTTCCTTTCCTTTTGTGTACTTTTTTTATACCTATTAGATGCGTAATCCACAATGAAAAAGCAGCTGAAGCACGTCTTACACTTTCGTGCATTACAAAACAACGCAGAATGAATGGGCAAAGATCACGTCTTGGGACGAACGTGTGCGCTATTGGGTGAGGGGGGGGGGGGGCTGAATCGTTTTTGCTAATGAAAAACCATTTATCTTGTCTTTTCTAAAAGTTTTGCAAGAACACTGGGAGGTAGGCTCCCACAGAGTCCACACCTATCCCTTCTATCGCTTCGAAACTGAAGGGCGAGACCTAAACTATACTCCCAAAGGAGTTCTGCTCCCCGAAGGTTAGTTAGTAAGATGGGATTTCACGACACCCCAACACGATTGTTATATAGTGTCATCTAGAAAAGAAAAAAGTGCAATGTTGGGGTACAATTAACTTAAAAAGGCGGGGTAAAATTCCACAAAAGGGTCCAGGCAAGTGCGGGAGTCATGTCCAAAATTTCTATACAGTTTACTTTCCTTAAGAAAGTCCAAAATGAGGGAAGGATTTATCTGTTCAAATAATGTTTTCAGGTCTGGCACAGCGTAGTACTTCTGGCGAATATGGGGGTATTCATAACAGTCAACGAGAATGTGACAGTGCTGACCAGGTTGTTTGTAAAATTGTATACTGTGGGTAAACCATGACCGTCTGTGTATGTTTTTCCTAGGAAGAGCTTGAGACCAGATATATGGGAAAGGCTAGATGAGGGAGTGGGCAAGCAGGATAGAAGAATTAAGAAAGCAATCGTGACAGCACTTTTTGATGACCTGATGATGTACAAAATGTAAGTACATACTGGGAATAGTAGAAAAAAAACTTGCCCAACACCAAGTTAAAACAATTGTTCTTTCTCACTGCTCACTGCCTCACACAGCATCTCACAAGGTGAAATGGTTGCCATACTTGAAAGATGACCCATGTTCAGTAGATGATTGCTATCACTTTTGGTGGATGGCAAAGGTCATTTGAGATCACCAGAGTTAAAGCTGTCAAAACTTTGTAAGCACCATATCTCAAGAAGTGAACCATTAATAATACTCATACTCATCGTGGAGATGGCCCTCATTGATTAGAATAGCTCTTATTTTCAAAGAGGTCAAAGGTCATTGAAGGTCAAAATGCAAAACCTACCTTTGTGTGTCGTACGATATAGGCTAACATAGTTACTTGTACTGGGTGTCTGTGATTAAACCTAGACTACTAGGACTACTACTTACCTGGCGCAAGAGTATCCGTGATCACGACGGCGGAGCTCCCAGGGTGGGACCTGTTCTATTCAGCTAGTCTAGAACGGGACCACTGTCAGGTGGTGTCAGTTAAGTCAAAGTTTGTCCCTTGGGGACGTTGTTACTCCTTCGGGGAGCAGAACTCCTTCGGGAGTATTGTTTGGTTTTCGCCCCTGGCTCTTCGCCAGAGAGTCAGGGGACTTTTGGGAAAAAAAAGCTACTAGGACTTTAAACTGCATCCGGTTGTGGAGTTTCCGAATTAAATTCAGCACGGTGAGGGAGTCGCTTAGGTTAGTAGCCCGTTTGTAGGCGATAAGCGGTGGTTTCGGAAACAGAATTTGTCCTGGGTAGGATCCGTTAAACTGCATCCGGTTGTGGAGCTTGTTAAAGCGTGGGGATAATGAGGTTACCCTTTGCCACAACTGCCTCCGGGGCACCCTTAGGCAAGGTGCGCCTGTATTTTTTGGCCCAGTTTGGTTCAGTTAGGGTTCCCGGAGAGAGTGGACGTTCCTGATCCCCTACCGGGCTCGTTCGATCTCTTCGGGAAGTTTGTCTGTGTTACATGTAAATAGTTGTGCATAGTGTAAATAGACTGTAAATAGGGATTTAAATGTAGCGATTGGCCCCCGTATCCCCCTGTGCTATGGTTGCCTTTGGGCGTGTTTGTTGCCTTCGGGCGTTGGTTTTGCTTGTTGTGGATGTGGTGGTTGTTTTAGGAGCTGGGGTGTCCTCGATGGTCGAAGGATTTCATCTGGTGTTCTTTGCGGTGTTGGTGGTTTTGTTTTATTTGTGGCGGTGTCGTTGGTGTTTGGTTTGTTTGGTTGTTGGCCATATGTAGTGATCCTTTCGTCGGTCTGGCCGTGTCCGTTTTTAGCACGTAAAAAGCCCCCCCCCCCCCCCCCCCCACAGAATTTTAAGTGTCGGGTGTTCGGTAATTAAGTGCACTTTTTTAGGAGGCCCTTTTTTAAGTCCTTGGTTTTGATGTGGGGTGAGAGTACATTTTGAATCCTAGACGATCCTCAGGTTGTGTTTCCCCTCTCCCCTTATCCAGGAGAAAAGGGCTTTCGCCTCTTGATAGTTTCGCCATTTACACTGGCTATACCCATCCCGTGTTGTGGACATACCAAAGAGCTTAAAACTAGCACACACATATACTTAACGTGTGTTTAGTAAAAAGTTGAGAGATTTTACTATATTTTCAATGGTTACGGTTATTTATCCTACCCACCTACCTGATGTACCTTTATTCTACTATATTTAAACCCATCATACTATTTTCATCCGAATTTGTGCCCTTTTATCCATAAAATTAGCACATTTTCCGTTTGAAACTAGCACAATTTTAGCTATGTTAGAGGAACATCTGTATACCCGACCAGATCCCTTGTCCGTGATATCCAATCAGCACCCGAGTTGAGGTGATTCTTTTTCACGTCCGAACTGGCTTTTATGATGAGATCGCCCCAATAAACTAACATCAAAGTATCCAAAGATGAATCCACAAGCAACAGCTAAACCACCTAGAAAAAGCCTGTCCCGGAAGAGGAAAGACAACGACACTGCTGAAGAAGCAGTCATCTCTGACAAATCTACGAGCGTCTGCAAGACCATTTGGCGAAGATCCGGGTGTCTCAAGCCCCACTGGTGACCCTTGAACAAAGGGTTAAACGCATCCAACGAGATCTCGAATACCAGAACGAACCTCGGTTCGCTGCCCTACATAGACAGCCACACCCGCTGCCTCCACCCCTGGTATTTGAACCCACCTACCTAAGCGAGTGGCAGAAAGTACTGTCTAAAGCTTCAAGGAAACTTGCTAGGCTCACGACAGCCGAATTACAATCAAAAGCAATTTCCTTGAAGAAGGACATCGCCAAGGAAAGGTAGGCCGCTTTCGCTTTCATCGACACCATTGAGGACGTTGAAGAGAAACAGAAGGCATCCGTCCTTTTCCCGAAGTTGGTAGACGGCCAGCTACGCAGGCTCACACGTCGACCGAGACCACCACACCCCAAGAAGAAGAGGAGGTTGTAACTTCACAAACCCAAACGGCTCTTTTAAGGGCCACCAACTGTACCAGATAGAGTTGGCCTTTCCTCTGTACATGCTTTGTTGTTTGTCTATTTATTTATTTACTTTAAGTATGGCTAAGAGGCGTTTTACCCGACCTAATACCGGTCCCAATAGACCTAAACGCTCTACCCACTTTAATCATCGTTCACGGCATATCCGCTCATCCCCTATTTGCTAAAATTCCGATTCATCCCGCGGGATCTAACATATCCAAACTCGAACGCTCTGCTATGCACTCACTGCGCAATGACAAAACAATTGTCATTAAGAAATTTGACAAAGGCAAAGGGATTGCAATTATTAATAAGAGCGACTATAAAACTGAAGCGCTCAGGCAAGTATCGCGCCCACAGTACCATAAACTTACAGATATCACCATGGAAACCATTTCCCTGGTCAAATCTCTCGTCTATGACCTCTTTCAAGCGGAGTAAATTACCAAAGACATATTTGATTACCTCAATCCTAGTAACCACACTATCCGCACACCACTTTTCTACCTCCTACCCAAAGTCCACAAAAAGCCACCCGACGGTACCAAATTTATCGGTAGACCCATCATCTCTGGCTGTGGAGGACCTACCCAGCAAATTTCAGAATTTTTAGATTTCTATCTCCTTCCCCTGGTTCAACAGCAACCAACCTACGTGAAGGACACCAGCCACATCCTTTATCTTATTGAAAAATCTAAAATTACCCGATCATATTTTATTGGTTACACTTGATGTAGTCGGTATGTATACCAACATCCCACAAGATGACGCGATTAACGCATGCACCGACGCATACGCGAAATCCGACAACGGCATGTACCCTATACCCAAAATATCAACCAACGCTATCCAACGTATCTTAGAGCTCATTATTAAACGCAACTGTTTCAAATTTGACACTTCCTACTACCTACAAACAGTAGGTGTAGCAATGGGCTCGGAGTCATCACCTGAAATTGCCGATATCACGTTTCATCTTCTTGAAAATGAAATTATACCCCTCTCAAAGCATATTATCCGCTGGTTAAGGTACAGAGATGATATTCTTCTCTTTTTTGACGGTTCTGAATCTGAACTAAAAACCTTTGTGGACCATATTAATACCATGCACCCTACCTTGACATTAATATTTCCAAAGGAAATCGTTTCGCAGAATCAAATCACCTTGATACCCGCACTTACTCAAAACCAAGCGAAACTTTCCAGTATTTATCACGCAACTCCTGTCACCCCGAAAGTTGCTTCAAGGGATTTATTAAAGGTGAGACCTTACGGCATTTACGTCTCTGCAATAATCGCCATGACTTAACGAGAAAGTCAACTCGTTTAAAGAGAATCTCATTCGGCGTAATTACTCAGAGCAATATATATCCGAAATCGTTTCCGAAATTAATTTCGAGGACCGATCTGCACACCTCTCGCCACAACCTAAGGAATCCACACCACCTCTGGTTTTTAAGTTTTGTTTCTCACCCCACATCAAAACCAAGGACTTAAAAAAGTGCCTCCTAAAACACTGGCATTTAATTACCGAACACCCGACACTTAGAGCTTTTTACGTACGTAGAAACGGGCACGAGGAAACAAAGTAGAACTTAAACCTGACCGGACAAAAACATAACTCTGAACTATTTACAGAATTCTGTACATTGCGCTAGCAAACAAAATTTCTGCGATAACTATGTACAAAACCACCCCGAACCCAAACTAGTTACACAGGACTATTTACAATCTCACTAGGCAAAACTATTTACATACCCATTTACATCATCAGAAGAGTGTTCAGGTTGAGTCTATTCAATGCTTTTTGTAACTATGGGTGCTCCTTACATGCTCCGGAACAAAACACCGGACGTGACATGAAACACAAGGACAACTATATACACCAGGCCAGCATTCATGTGGCCAACCCCCACTATTTACAGTATTAACAATGTGATGTGCTCTTTACATGCTTGTAGCCGGGCGGACCTAATGTGGAACAAAGCAAACCTATTTACACTGAACTACCAAAAAAAACTGTGGCATGCATGGGCACAGACACAAACAGAACAGAAACCCCAAAAGAAAACGGGGACACAAAGGCAAAACCATTCACACTAAATACTCTGACTGGGACCTTATCTTTTTAATCCGTGGGCTCGGTACGGGCGTCCCAGAGTGATGGGTTCCCCTGTCTGATACTTCGCCCGAAGCCGACCTCTTTAGTGCACACTCTGGCCCCTCCCCCTCACACAAATCAAACCAACCCTCCCCCGAAGGTGGATCCTTTGGAGGAGGCTCTGACGCACGCTCCCCGCCATCCGACGTCGCCGAGTCTGAGGACAGATCGAGGTCCTCCTCTAATGTCATTATTTCAACCTGTCCGGGTGCTGCTGCCAACGATG
Source organism: Holothuria leucospilota (assembly GCA_029531755.1). Lineage (NCBI taxonomy): Eukaryota > Metazoa > Echinodermata > Holothuroidea > Aspidochirotida > Holothuriidae > Holothuria > Holothuria leucospilota. The sequence continues at coordinate 9,102 of JAIZAY010000077.1, forward strand.
GCGGACAGTCTGCCTCAGGAGTCCCAGTACCCCCCTCACACTGCTTAGAGGCAAGGAAGTCCTGCTCCACCTCAAGTGCCGCCTCCTCTAATTCCTGGGTTGAATATTGTGGGCCTGTTTGCGAGGGTTCAGGTGCCGACCCCACATCGCCACTGACATGAGCAGAGTACGATGTGGGGCAGGAACCAAACACATGTCCCTCCTCCCCACAGAGGTTGCACCGTACCTCGTTGGGACACTCTGCCTTGCCGTGCCCCAACTGCAAACATTTCCCACAACGTCTGTTGGGACACGACTTGGCTTCGTGCCCCTCCTCTCCACATCTAAAACAGGTACGGGGCTGGCAAAAGTACCTAACGTGGGCCTTGGAACCCCCTATGAAGATGAACGATGGAATGTCCCTCACCAGTTCCATACGGAACTGTCTCTTGCCATTAAATATACCTTTCAACTCACCCGCAGTATATTTACACCACCGCATTTCAGAGACAGTTCCGTATTGACTAAGAACCCTCGCAACCAGGCGCTGATCGACCTCGAAGGGAAGGTAAAGTACCGTCACCGCCACAGATCCATCATATGGGGTGACAGTGAGCCCCTCTACCCCCTTCAGGCATGACACACCCTGAACACGGGCAGCATCAGACTTAAACTTAAGGTCATACGTGTTGCGGGCCTCAAGCGCCTGCAACATCTCAATTTCTCCAATTTCGACACCATTGTCTTTTAACACAGTAAACGCCTGTGGGGGAGGGACACTCACCCCAGACGAAAACTCCAACTTAACAATTGTGCTATCCCGACCTCCGGGCATAGCAGCAGTTTGTGTGGCTCGAGGCCACGGAATGAAAAGAAAAAAAACTCTGACCAGGGTTTACAAAGGACAAAATTTAGGATGAAGCACGCTATAAGGTTTTAAGCACAATTGCAATAAATAGTATAGCTATCACACAGTGATACAAGTTGAGCACGGCAAAACGACGAGAGCGAAACGAAAACACGTCTGCTCTCGTCGAAGACCTGAACTGAACTTAAAACCCGACACTTAAAATTCTGTTTCCGAAACCACCGCTTATCGCCTACAAACGGGCTACTAACCTAAGCGACTCCCTCACCGTGCTGAATTTAATTCGGAAACAGACACAAATTATGATTTTGATGAATACGATATCTCCTTGGTTAAAATTATGAGTGATTTATTATCCGAATAACCCACATACTATATGATTTTTGTCACAAATCCAGGCATATACCGCCCACCACATATCTTGCTACTGATGAGACCCCAAAATTATCTTTGTGGTCGAAACGCGTCTAGCAATAGCACAACATGCTATAGCTTGTTACCACGCAAGAGTCACATTTCATTTTTCTAGCCTAAAACAATTTAGGTTACCTAATACCATACCCCATTTCTGTTTAATCTCCAATCTTTGAGGCAGCACCGCCCTCATTTATCCCACCCATATTTGATTTCCCACACCTATACAATTTTTCATCATTTTACAGTGTTTTTACTAGAGAAAAAAAGTTTGCGTCCCCGGGACGCAAGTGCTTAAAAAAGTTTGCGTCCCAACTTAGAGAGTTTGCGTCCCATTGGATTCACTGTATGACTATTGTTTGACCAAGTTGTGAGTTGCAACTTGCTTTGTAGCCTATGTCTGTACCAAACCCTGTGCAATTCACTGTAGCCTTCTTGTAGGAGCCAATTATTTTACCAGCTAAAACCAAACTATCGATGATCATCAACTTTAATGGCAAACATGAAGGTGCCTACAACATTTGAATCAGTAGCTTAGAACTTGCATAATGAAGGACTGAGATCGGTACCGCACGATACCTTTAGTTCCTGCAGACAGAAAATCTTTTATTGTACAGTAGGTACTCCGTACGATAGTTTGCTAGCTGGCCTAATCTCCCTTGATAAATGAACGTCAAAAGACAGCTCATAAACAGCACGCAGCACGTGTGGATCGGTAACACGTGAAAACTAAGGCAGAGAAGTAGCGTGAGAGAAAGTGCTGGAATTTTGAAATACATTTCATTGCTATACAGTATCAAACGCAGGTAAATATACGTCAACTGGCTCGACTTTTATGTTACTAGATCTCATAGTTATTGCTTAAATTAAGATGACATGCTTCCATCATCTAAAGAAGTAAATTTTGGTATTATAGTTAGGTATACATAAACTATGCACATATTTTAACCAAAATAATATTCTTTGTATCAAATCAATCGCAAAAACTTCATATTTTTGGTACAGTTTTATTTTTTGGAAACAAAATTCACTTCGTCAGCTGTAGCATCGTACACATTCTTTCAAGGCGGTACCTTGCAACGTGTGCACGAAAAAAAATCTTCTATCCTGTTACTGACTTGAATATTAAGATGATACCAACCTTCACGTTGCTCGTAATTTTTCATTGCTACTCAAACTTTTTTGCCCCCAAAGTTTCTAAATAAATGGCAAAATTGAGCAAAATATTTCCCCATTTTTCTGTACCCCCTATATGTAAAAGTGGAGCGTGCCAGAGTCACGTGCACTGCTTCGCCACAACATATCGAACATGCAGAGCCAGGCAACGAACGAACGTTCGTATGTGATAACGACATGCACAGTGTCTGCCGTATCGTGCCGTACATAGTTAACGGTACTGCACGGGTGAAATCTCTGCCCAGGAAGCTGCATCGGAAAGATTTTTACTGTCAAGTCTGTCATTACCACGAAGGAACAGTTTGCACAGAACGTAGTGGATTTTTGATAAGAGTAACAAGAAAGCAATTTACGCGAAATTTGAACAACTTGACAGTACAGAAGTTGCAGGGACAAACTTAAAATTATTTTTTGTTACGATAGCAATGATGCACACGTTACGGCACACTGGACACAAAGCCACAGTAGGTAATGATAGGACTGATCGCACATCACACGTAACGTTAATGGCACTCAAAGTATATGGTCAAATCAAGTATTCTCGTCTGATTTTCAAACTCACGATATTAAGAACCAATGGCACAAATAAAGTAGGCCTAAAATTTAACAAAACATTGTAATGTATACAGTAGTGTTTATCTGATTGATCCGATCAGAGAAGAGAAGTGGGGCCGATGGGTCGAGTCACGAATTTTACGTGCATATAATGCACTGAACTTCTGAAGCCACATGTTGCAAGGTTTACGGTCAGGGTACCCCGACGGATCATGTTTCGGGTTCTCTACCCGGTGCAAACACTAATTTACTGTACATAGTACATACAAGCAATACAGTACGTAACCTCGTGCAGTGACACACGCCCAATCGAGCTGCAACTTTGCAAGTGGCACATTGCACTGTGATATGATCGCTGAACGAGATCTCGTACTTCAAACCACGTACATGCTTGCATCACGGAACAGTACATCTTAACGTTGTTTGTGCTTAAATGAAAGCAAGGTTTGAAAACGATGCCATTACATCGCGCTGTCTCAAAAGTGAAAAGAAAACAGTCTTACTCAAGTTACTTGTGCATACATTGCATTGCAGTCATTGTAGGTTGCATTTGCATGGGTTAAGTGGTAAGTTAAGTGTCAGGCAAAAGCCGCAAAAAATCTTGCGTCCCCCGGACGCAGTGCAGTAGCACATTTTGCGTCCCTACAAAATTTCTTGCGTCCCGGACGCTAAATCCTGCGTTCGTAAAAATGCTGATTTTTACCTATATATCTAAACTATCTTTTCATGCGAACACGTCACTGAGTTTTTGGAGAGTCGGCCATTTTCTTTTATTAGAGTCTTTGTTACCACCAACAAAAACCACCACCACACCCACCACCAACGACCCAACAACACAAATCTCAAACAACACACGCCCAAAGGCAACAAACACACCCGAAGGCAACAACACGCCCCAAGGCAACCACAGCGCAGGGGGGCATGGGGGTCCACTTGTTACATTAAAATCACTATTTACTGTTTACTTACATTACATACAACTATCTACACGAAACGAAAACAAAATTTCCCAAAGAGATCGAATGAGCCCGGCAGGGGATCGGGTACGTCCACTCTCTTCGGGAACCCAAACCGAACTGGGCAAATACAGGCGCACCTTGCCCGAGTGTGCCCCCGGAGGCAGTTGCGGCAAAGGGTAACCTCATTATCCCCACGCTTAAACAAGCTCCACAACCGGATGCACTTTAGAAGTCCTACCCAGACGTAATTCGATGGGTAAACATCTCAATGAGTAGGTAAGACAGTAAACTGCAGCCGGTTGTGGAGTTTGTTTAAACGTGGGAATAATGAGGCTACCCTTTGTCACAAGTTCACAACTGCCTCCGGGGCACCCTTGGGTAAGGTGCACCTGTATTTGCCCAGTGCTTTTTGCGTGCTGTTGCCTTCGGGCGTGGTGTTCCCTTCGGGCTTGTTGCCTTCCTGCGTGTTGTTGCATTCTGGCGTGTTTTGTTGCCTTTGGGCGTGTGTTGCTGCCTTCAGGCGTGCGATTTGGGGGGGGGGTGGTTTGTGGGTGTTGGGGGTTTAGTGTGGGATGGGGGCAGGGGGCGGTGGTCGCTATCGGCGGCGGGTGTTGGTGTTGAGGGCGGTCGTTGATGATGGGTGTAACAAAGACTCGTTTCTTTCGCGGTGTAAATTAGTTTTGGTATTATGTTTGTCATCCGTAGGGTTTTGTTTGGTTTTGTTTTCGATCGTATCCGTTTCGAAACACGTTAAAGGAAAGTAAATGAGTAGGTAACATACGGAATGTGTTGTTAAGTATGTTAACGCATTAGCTTGTATATGAATTTGTTATATGAGATTTTCCGGTTGTGGAGTTTGTTTAAACGTGGGAGTAATGAGGTTACCCTTTGCCACAACTGCCTCCGGGGCACCCTTGGGCAAGGTGCACCTGTATTTGCCCCGGTGCTTTTTAAGTGCTGTTGCCTTCGGGCGTGGTGTTGCCTTCGGGCGTGGTGTTGCCTTCGGGCGTGGTGTTGCCTTCGGGCGTGGTGTTGCCGTCGGGCGTGGTGTTGTCTTTGGGTGTGTGGTCTTTGTGGGGCTTTGTTTTCAGTGTGGCCGGGGGGAGGTTGGTCTGTGGGGTATTTGGGTTGTCAGTGTGTGTGTGGTTCTATTGTTGTAATGAACATAATTTTCTGTTTGATTTGGTGGTGTGTGGATAGTTTTGCCTTTTGTGTTCCTGTCCGATCCGGTTTGAGTTTTGTTTTTTGTTTGTATGTGCCGTTTCGATGCACTTAAAAGCCCCCCCCCCCCCCCATATGAGATTTTCACCACCATCACGAATGTGTTATATAGTGTCAACTAGACAAATACGGTTCAAGCTTGGTTTCAAATACAGTTCGAATGCAGTGCAAGTCCTCCCCTTTAGTCGCCTCTTACGACAGGCGGGGAATACTGTGGGCGTATTCTACAACCCCCAGCCCACAGGGGGTCCAACCATGGAGGAGGGGGGCTTGCTCGGTTTTGTGGCGCCGACAACCCGCCAGCCATTGGATGAGTAAGAACGGTATCATGTGCGCATTTTATAGGCGATAGTTGGGGACAAACTAGTCGCCACGCACTACCTCCTCACCCCACCTGGATGCAGTTTAACGTCATACTCAGGACTAAGCTTGTATATGAAACCAGCTTCGTAACGTATCTGCCGTGTATGGTAACGTATGTTTCAATTTCTCTAGTCCATTTCTACGACAATTCAGCTCCAGAGGAGCATCGAATTTTTCGATTATCCGTTGTTTAAATTCATAAGCAAGAGGTATAATTTAAATGGAAGAGTAATGCGGGAAAACATTTTTAACTAAAGACACGGTAGGCCGGTAACGTAACAAAATTTAAAGTAGGGGAATTTTAAGGAATACAGGGTGTTCTTTAATATGTATGGATATTTTGAGCATGCAATTTACACAGGATTGTATATTTGTGTGTGTGTGTGTGTGTTTTTTTTTTTTTTTTTCTTTTTGAATAATGGGAAAACACGTGCTGAGATACAGAAAGACTACAGAGCGGAACAAGAACGACCCAAAATATTTGAAAAGAGACAATCTACCTATCGCGTTCCTGCTTCTGGACTAAGCAGGAAAGACTTGAAGAAAAGAAGTGAGAACAAACGGTATTGCATGGTGTACAGAGACAAGAAAAAAGTGGCAGATAAAGCAAGATCTAGTAGGCCTAATGTACAGTTTCATGGGATCCCAAGTTCCAGCGATTCGCAGCCACCACGGGCATCACGTATATCTAATGCATCACCACTCCTCGTTCGATTCTCGTTCCCACACACAGGGTTGCCAGACTTCCGGCAATAGCCGGAATTCCGGCTTTCGTCCGACTTTCAGTACGGCTCCGGCTCACACATTGCTTCCGTCCCCGATTGGAAGTAAAGCCGAAGCCAATTGCCGGCCCGGGCAGGACTTTCCCCAATGTAAAAATACAGAACAGACGTTCATACTATTGTATTTTGCAAGCCCTACGATGTTTGTACATACATATAATATAAGAAAATCAACTGGTCAAATAAGACTAGATTAGCAGTTGCCTAGCTAAGTGTGTGTCGTAACGGCACTGCACTGTACTGTATTTACGCACAAGTTTAGTGTTTTGCTCACTCTACGTGCACAGGTGTTGCACAGTGCACAGGCTAGGGCAATGTTCGTCAGTGCAAACAAACGGCAGCCTAACAGGGCGGCGTTGTGCGTAATGACTGTGTGCCAGCGCTTTCGCGATGACATATTGTCGTTAGCGACTTTAAAGTTGTTACTGTACTACATGCTCAGATGCTGGCATGTACGTTACACGTTACACGAGACGTGCGATCGTAATCATTCGAAATGGAAGTGGAAAGAAAGTAGTTGACGTAGGAGTTAAGAATAGCCTATGGCAGATTTAGGACTTAGAAGTGACTGGAAAACAAAGATTACCCGGGAGTTTATCTCTCTGAATGTGTACGGAAAATAGATGTCACAGGAATAGCATTGGCCTAGCGTTAGGCCTTACGTTAATCCTAACGATTAACGGTAATAGAAACTGACGAAAAATAGCAAGTATTAGGTAAGAGCTAAATTTGACTCTTCCTTCTCCATGATGTGTTCATGCAGTATTTGTAGGCTATATTTGTTTGTTTGTGTTGGTCCTTTCATCCTTTTGAAACTTCCTCCATAGCTCTAGGCCTAGGGCATAGGCTAGGCTTAGGCTACAGCCTAACTCAGACCTGTGTTACTAACCCCCATCAGTTGAATCCAAGGATAGAACCCCTTATTTGTTCACCTTAAAAAAAACTCCAAAATGTAGCAGGGATTTCCTTAAAAATTTGCATAATAGTTGCACAAAATTGCATCTGAGGACCCTCAAATATTCAAAATTTTTCCAAAGGGGAGGGGGACACGCCCTCCCCTTAGACCCCTCCCCCAGGCCGGCGGTCGATAAATTTTTTCAGGCCCTGGAGGCAATCCCTGCTGGCAACCCTGCACATAGAACTCCTACAAGTAAAAAGCGATCAAAAGCTCTGAAAAAAGCCAACATTCAAATAAGAGGCATTACCGCTAAAAACGTCAACCTTCAGAAACGCTTGAAAAAGGTGCAAAAACGTTATGATAGACTCGTTAACAAGACATCAACAGAACCTTCCTCATCTGTTGGGCCCCAGTAATATCGCAGACATGGCACCCACAAGCAAGACAACCACAGAAATCAAACAGGCTGGTCTAGATCCCCGTAAAGTGCCATAAACGATTAAAAAAAACAAACAAACTTGTATTTGCAAATGCCCTTGCTTGCCAAATTAAGCAGAAAGACAACGCATCTTCCAGTCCGGCTAAGAAAAGGAGTCTACGCCAAGTTATTAGTGGAAAGATTGAAAAGAAATATAATTCCTACCCCAAAAGAATACCGGAATAAGACGAGCCACTTTGTCAAAGAATCGTCGACGCCGACCATGCCTGGAAGCTATCAGGGTAAAGATACAGAGAAAGTCGTCTCCTTTTATGAAAGAGATGAGATCAGCCGATGTATGCCCGGTAGGCGAGATGCCACTAAGAACGGAACAACAGAAGACGCAAAATCGTTTCTTGACGGACTATCTCAGTAATGGGTATATGAAATTTCGTTCTGATAATCCAGACCATCTTCCTTTCTTCAATTCAAGTTTTGTCAGCTTAGGCCAGCACATGTGAAATTGACATCTACTTCTGTCTAGAGGTACATGCTCATGCACTATCCATCAAAACATGCCGTTTAAACTACATTGCTGGCGTTCAATCAGAGTGGATATTTCACCAAATCCTGAAACAGCTAGCAAAGGGGTTACCATTGATCAAATGACAAACCTGCTGTCACAGTTGAACCGTCCTGGGTATGACTTTAAACTGCATCCAGGTAGGGTGAGGTGTGTGGCGAGTAGTTTGTTAAAGACAATCGCCTACAAAATGCACACAAAAGACCGTTGTCATAATACCAGGGTTGAATTTAAGAAAATTACGCTTTTGTAGGCCAAGTATAGTACAGCTAGGGGTTAAGCTTGGTACGAATGGCTCTCCGACTCGCGAATAATGCAATCAAGAGGATTATAGGGTACACTTGAATAGGCAAAAGAATGCAGAAGATACAGGCGCGAGAAGCAGATGGGTGTAGTCGTGGCAGACGCCATTAAACACTCGGAGGGAAAGGATGCATTGATTTTGGGAAAGTTTTCAGTTTTTTTTTTTTTTTTTTTTTTTTTTTTTTTTTTTGTTTTTTTTTTTTTTTTTTTTTTTTTTTTTTTTTCTTTTTTTGTTGAAGACAAGTTGGTTTATGTTGGGGACGCCGGCACAGGAAAATGTGTTCCGTTTATGACCTGGCTAACTAAATTGTGGACAGAAAGGGCATAAATCAACAACGAAAAGTAAGGGGGATATTTGCCAGCAAACAAAGGAAAAGGCAAAAACCAATTTGAAGTCAAAGAGGGGGAACTCAAAACGTAAACAGGAGGTTTCTGGTTAGCAGGGGCAATCAATTCTACAGCACTGGTTGTGCAGGCAAGGACCGTCGAGTCAGGCCAAGGGGAGTATAGTTACCCATGAGATGCCAGTGAGGGCAAAAAGGGGGCCGACCGAACGCCTTGGGAGAAGAGGTCACTGAGGATCGCGATTGCAACCATAACCGGAGAGGCCATTCTTACAACTTAAACACAAAACAGCAGACTTGTGGGACACTGTGGATTACGTTGTGGGGAGGTCAAAGGGTGCAAGGGAGTAAGAAGTGGTACACGGGTGTAAATAAGGGGGAAAATATTGTTGCGATGTCAAGTTGTTATGAACTGTTTGTTACTGATCAATGTTTGATGTTATTAAGTGTAAATAAATGTAATTATATGCTAAATCCAGAGCTTTTGTTGGTGCGTCATATTTGAGGATTGTAGCATTCTTGATGATCATCGGTTCATTCGAGGTCTCAGCTTTTCCAGAACTTGTGACAACCGTTATTACTCATGCTACGACTGGCGGGTTGTCGGCGCCACAAAACCGAGCATGCCCCTCCATGGTTGTCCCCCTGTGGGCTGGGGGTTGTAGAATATGCCCACGGTATTTCCCGCCTATCGTAAGAGGCGACTAAAGGGAAACCAAACTTGAACTTGAACCATACTTGAAAATAAATTTAAACTTTGAACTTTTTACCGAGTTGACTGACACTATATAACACGTGCGTGTTGGTGTGTCGTTAAATCTCATCTAACTAACTAAGTCACAGTTCGGAGGCATTAAGAAGACGCAAATTGCGAAGGTGAAAAAAAGTCAAGCTGACTTTATTGAAATGTAATGAAATATGACAATGCGTCATTCCTGGATCATGTAGAGAGTTCCGACAGCAAAACAACGCCACTTCAGATTTGATATTATATATTGTGTGTATATATGTATGTATATGTATATGTATGTATATGTATGTATGTATGTATGTATGTATGTATGTATGTATGTATGTATGTATGTATGTATGTATATGTATGTATGTATGTATGTATATGTATGTATGTATATATGTATGTATGTGTGTGTGCGTTTGTAAATGCCGTCAATCGGGGACGTTTTTATAAATACACACCTTCCAATCGGGGACGCACATGAATTGGGGACGCGTCCTCGTTTGAAACAATGGTTTTAAATAGCCTCTTTGGTCAAAATGATGCAGCAATGTAGATGTCTATTGAATTTAACGAAATATATTAACAGTCCCCATTGAGATAGTGTTGTGGTACGTCCTCGTTTGCAGGTAAGCGTGTGTATCATGTTATGTCCACGGTTACCTGTGGAAAATCACATACACACTCACAATTAGATAAGTATGCTTCGAATGGAAACATTTTGAGCGCCCTCATTTTTTGCTGTTGCAAAGGACATCTTTTTCTTGCAGTATGCATGCTATGAGCTTTATTTAAGGACGTCCACGGTGGAATGGTAAAATACAGGCGTCCCCGTTTGGCAGCATTTACAAGTATGTGTGTGTGTGTGTGTGTGCGTTGACAAATGCCGCCAACCGGGGACGAAAGTGTGAATACACACCCGACAACCGTGGACGCTTCGGCAACCGTGGACGGTCCCCGATTTAAAACGTAGTGCCAACAGTATTTTTGAGACAAACTGATGGCGCCATTAAAAATTTTTGTCCTTTTGAGATTAGTCCACATTTAAAATGTACAGTGTTGTTTTGAGGGTATCACGTGTGCATGATAGCCTTTCAGGTATCTCATTGTGTATCACTAGCGCCCTCAAAACATTTTTACTGCGCTGCGATTTGTGCATGCGATGACGCGCCTAATCGAGGACGGGACGCAATTTCCCGCCTTTGCGCAGATGTGCACACTGTCGGAGGAAAAACACGTCCGGAGATGAGGCATATTTTGGTGAGTTCTTAATCAAATTTTCTTTACTAGCTAAATACGAAGGGTACCTGATTTCATACAAGTTTCACTAGTGTTTATACTGAAGTTTCGCTTTGTAGCTTTAACTGTTTGGAATTTTAATGGACCTTTGTTGAGCTTTGCTATCAAAAGCGAAGGTTAGTCTTAAAAATTATTTTATCACTAACCTAACGACACTTAGGACCTATCGTTAAACCTAGTCTATAGGCTAAGCCTAGGCTACTGTAGGTTTCAGTAGCTTATATAGGCTAATTAAATGCGGGAATAGTTGCACTTAGGCCTAGAAGCGTATGCATAGGCCAAGTTACACATGCAAATATTGTTTTTTTTTTTTCACTTTAGCCTACAGTTACGTCAAATTTTAACTTTCTCATGTAGGACTAAAGACATCCGCCGTGCAAGATTTTGCTTTCATATACAATCCCCGACTACAGACTACAGGCAAATGGGCCCAGTGCCATTTCTACTTGAGTTTTGCTTTCAATTAAATTGTAGTAGACAAGGCTTCGTTCACAAAACTCTTTTCTTATTAAAATTTTGGCCTTCTCCAACCCTCCTAATTTTAATTTTGCTCGCAGTCGCGGGCCGCAACTTCGATCAGAATTAACTCCTATTTCCGACCGAGTGACTTAAATTTATTCTGATACACCCTCCACTAAGAGGCTAAATCAGCGAATTTCGGTACCTAAGGCTCAGAGTCTAAGCCAGTAAACGGCACGGTCACTGTGATAAAAAAGCACAGATCTAATTACTAAATATGCCTCGAAAAATCGAAACTAATCAAGCAGTCTCAAATGGCTTATATAGCCTACCTGAAGGCAATTTTCTTTTGACGAGGATGAATTTTAGAAGAAGTTTAAAAGCGGTTATTCTGCATGCTGTCGATTTTGACAACACTGTCCAGTTTGATCACTTTAGCCTAGGCCTGCTGTAACGTTAGTCAGTTACTGAGTTAGTAGGCTATTGACATTAGCATAGCAGTTAGCCTATACCTGTAGGCCTACTGTAGCCTAGACAAATTTGGTGAGTGTGACTATTATTTTAGGGCTCTTTCATAAGATTAACTGTTCATTTGAGTATTCATAGACAATATGGGACTGTACAATACCTTGCATATACGTTGGGCTCATGGTCTTTGGGATCTTACACCTGTACAGCCAGTATGGAAGGTATGGCAATTGCACACCTGAGATTTCTTTTCTAGATTTTTATTGCACACTTAAAAATTCACATTGCACACCTGCTTTTTTAAGCCGGCGGCGATTGCCTCGTATAACCCTAGGTATATGTTATATTGACGTGGCCTATTGGATGATCACAAGTCGTGATCATGACGTGCTGATTGATTGAATGATGTATCAGTGTACAGTAGGCTATGCTATGCAGACTTGTGGGCCATCACTTGGCCAAGACCCCTGGAGTGATCGAGGCATATTCAGAACTTATGATCCGGTATTGATCCCATACTTTCCACTCTGGATGTTAAGGAGGCCTTCATGGGCTTTGGTTAAAAAATTATTTTACACTTGACTTTTCGTATGCACACTTGAAGTGTGCATTTCACACCATGTTGCACACTGCACACTTCAATTTTTTTTTCATGCACACCCAAGATCGCAGTGAAAAGTGCCATACTTTCCATACTGGCTGTACAGTGTATTCTTTTGAATTTAACAGCAGGTCATCACATTTATACAGTATAGCCTAGTATGCTTTGCAGTTTTACAGTATATGAAAATATTGAACCGTGCTAATTCTGGCAACTTCTCAAATTTGTTTCTTTTTGACCATGCATGTTTACAGTACTATAGGCTACTCATTGGGTTTGAACTATGCTTTTCCTAGGATAGGGCCTACTGTGCATTGAGGGCTCTGCCTGTGCAAGAGGGGAAATACTTTAGCCATCATGTTCATATTGTTCTTAACTCCTAGCATTAAAACTTCTGCCATGAAATTCAAAGAAAAAGAAAAGATTTTTACCATGAAATGTATCAAGGTCATCTGTGTTGTCGCTGGCAAAAGTCATTACTTATATGGACGAAGTATGAAATTTACACTGTACAACCGTTCTTTAACACTTTTCAATGCAACGCCTGTACTACACACCTGGACATTCAGTAAGCTGTCTTCTATACTGTACATACATTGGTATCGAGCTTACAATATTGTTACTACAGTATACAGAAGAAATTTGTGTACTTCTGAATTTAACAGCAGTTAGTTAGTTAGATGAGATTTAATGACACACCAACACAAATGTGTTACCTGTATATAGTTTCAACTAGATAAAAAGTTAAAGTTTACAAAGTTTCAAATACGGTTCAAGTCCAAGTTTGGTTTCAATACAGTTCAAATACGGTGCAAGTCCTTCCCTTTAGGCACCTCTTATGACAGGCGGGCAATTACCGTGGGCATATTCTACAAAGGGCAAATTTAACAGCAGACAGTCATGCAAGTGGCCAATCCTGATCATTCATGATGCGAGAAGGGATTGGAAATGAGGAGAGAGAGAGGGGGGGGGGGATGGGATGAGGCTTGCTGCAAATATTCATGCTGCTCATTTCACTATCTGTTACACCTTCTGAGAACTCCTGTATGTTGAATGGAATAGATATATTATGGGTCCCAAATTCCTTAAATTTTGTAAGCATGAACAGTGAAGATTTAGTACAGTATGCAAAAGGGGTCAGACTTACAGTACTGTAGATAGACATTTGTACAATGTATTGTACAGCGTGTTTCAATATAAGCCAAAAAATGTTTTAAACCATGCTATTTCTGGCAGCTTCTCAAATTGTTGACCTTGCCTACAGTACTGTGCTCTTTGGCCTTGGATAAAGTATACTGTACATTGAAGCTAGAGCTCAACCTATGCAAGAGGGTACATACAATACATGATGTCTGGCATGTTGTTATTATTCTTCCAACTTCTCCCCTGATGTTTAAAAACAATTAAAGTAAAAAAATTTAAAAAAAAAGTGTCCCATGAAATGGACTTGTGAAGCACATCTTTGAAGTCAGAGCTAGCAAAACATGTTAATTTTTATGCACCAAATATGACAATTATAGTGTACAACTGTTTTTTACTTTCAGTGCAGTACATGTACTACACAACTGTGGACATACATGTAAGATTTGTTAGGTACATTGTGTAGTATATGGCTTGAAATGTTTTGATGAAAACTTAAATTTGAATGCTCCTTGAAGCTAACTAATGCACAGTGTACCCATGCTCCTACACTATCCAGTAGAAGAAATTTTTTCTAACTTGTAAAATGTTTTTGAGGGAGAAAATCAACTATTATTTTAGAGAGCTTTCATAAGATTAACTGTTCATTTGAGTATTGGTAGACAGTATAGGACTGTACAGTACCTTTCATACTTTTTTCTTAACTTCTAGCATTAAAACTTCTGCCATGAAATTCCAAGAAAAAGAAAAGATTTCTACTATGAAATGTATATTAAGCTCATCTCTGTTGTTTCTGGCAAAAAATTTTACTTATTTGCACAAAATATGACAATTACACTGAACAACTGTTTTTTAACATTTTTAAATGCAATGCCTGCATGTACTACACAACTGTGGACTTACTGTTAGCTTTCTTGTATACTGTACATTGTGTGGTATCGAGCTTACAATACTACAGTATATTGAAGAAATTTGTGTACTTCTGAATTTGACAGTAGACAGTCATGCAAGTGGCCAATCCTGATCATTCATGATGAAAGATGGGGTTGGAATTCAGAAGAGAGGGGGAGGAATAGGATGATGCATGCTGTAAATATATCAAGCTCATCTGTCTTGTCTCTGGCAAAAAATATTCCTTGTGTACAAAATATGAAAATTACATTGTACAACTGTTAACATTTTTAAATGCAATGCCTGTACTACACAACTGTGGACATACTGTACAGTGTAAGCTTTCTTGTATACTGTACATTGTGTGGTATTGAGCTTACAATAATACAGGAAGAAATTTGTGTACTTCTGAATTTAACAGCGGACAGTCTGTAAGTGGCCAATCCTGATCATTCATGATGAGAAAAGGGATTGGAATTGAGGGGAGGGGGGGGGGGGGATTGGATGCGGCATGCTGTAAATATTCATGCTGCTCATGTCACTATCTGTTACACCTTCTGGGAACTCAAAATCCTGTCATGTGCCTGTCTGGGCTAGTTTTCTGGCTTCAGTCATCCTCCCACTCCCACACCTAGTAATCTCCCTTCTTTCCTGCACTTAAAAGGTTGTGTGGTTGTGCATGTCTAATCTCAAACTTGAGTATCCATAGTATATCTTGCAACACAAGTTTTTCTATACTGGTTGATAGTACAATTGTGGTCAAAAGTGCCCTGGTACTGTAGCTTTTTTTGCTCAAGAGATTAAGGTAGAGGTAGCAGCTATGGGGACATTTAGTACAGTATGCCAAAGGGGTCAGACTGAACAGTACTGTAGATAGACATTTGTACAGTGTATTGTATAGCATTTTTCAGTTCAAGCCGAAAATGTTTTTAACCGTGCTTTTTCTGGCAACTTCTCAATTTCTTGACCTTGCCTACAGTACTGTGCTCTTCGGCCTTGGATAAAGTATACTCTACAATGAAGCTAGAGCTCAACCTATGCAAGAGGGTACATACCATAAATGACGTCTGCCATGTTTGTTATTATTCTTAACTTCCAACTTCTCCCGTGATGTTTAAAAACAGTAAAAGTGAAATAATTAAAAAAAAAGTGTCCCATGAAATGGACTTGTGAAGCACATCTTTGAAGTCAGAGCTAGCAAAACATGTTAATTTTATGCACCAAATATGACAATTACAGTGTACAACTGTTTTTAACTTTCAATGCAGTACATGTACTACACAACTGTGGACATACATGTAAGCTAAATGTTGGGTACATTGTGTAGTATTTGGCTTGAAATGTTTTGATGAAAACTTGAATTTGAATGCTTCTTAAAGCTACTGTAACTAATGCACAGTGTACCCATGCTCCTACACTATCCAGTAGAAGACTTTCTTTCTAACTTGAAAAATATATAAAAAAAAAATGTATTATGTACTGTGGTATGTTTTTTAAGGAGAAAATCAACTATTATTTTAGAGAGCTTTCATAAGATTAACTGAGTGTTCATTTGGGTATTCATAGACAGTATGGGACTGTACTGTACCTTGCATACTTTGTTCTTAACTTCTTTCCTTAAAACTTCTGCCATGAAATTCCAAGAAGAAGAAAAGATTTCTACTATGAAATGTATATCAAGCTCATCTGTGTTGTCTCTGGCAAAAAATATTATTATATATGCACAAAATATGACAATTACACTGTACAACTGTTTTTTAAAATTTAAAAATGCAATGCCTGCATGTACTACACAACTGTGGACATACTGTAAGCTTTCATGTATACTGTACATTGTGTGGTATCGAGCTTGCAATACTACAGTATATTGAAGAAATTTGTGTACTTCTGAATTTAACAGCAGACAGTCATGCAAGTGGCCATTCCTGATCATTCATGATGAAAGAAGGGATTGGAATTCAGAAGAGCTAGAGGGGGAGGAATACGGTGATGCGTGCTGTAAATATATCAAGCTCATCTGTGTTGTCTCTGGCAAAAAATATTCCTTGTGTACAAAATATGAAAATTACACTGTACAACTGTTTTTTGACATTTTTAAATGCAATGCCTGTACTACACAACTGTGGACATACTGTACAGTGTAAGCTTTTTTGTATAGTGTACATTGTGTGGTATCGAGCTTACAATAATACAGGAAGAAATTTGTGTACTTCTGAATTTAACAGCAGACAGTCTGTAAGTGGCCAATCCTACTGTAATCATTTTTGATGAGAGAAGGGATTGGAATTGAGGGGAGGGGGGGGGGGGGTTGGCTGAGGCAAGCAGTAAATATTCATGCTGCTCGTGTTGCTATCTGTTACACCTCCTGAGAACCCAAAATCCTGTCATGTGCCTGTCTGGGCTAGTTTTCTGGCTTCAGTCATCCTCCCACTCCCACACCTAGTAATCTCCCTTCTTTCCGGCACTTAAAAGGTTGTGTGGTGGTGCATGTCTAATCTCAAACTGTAGTATCCATAGTATATCTTGCAACACAAGTATTTCTATACTGGTTGATAGTACAGTACATTTGTGTTCAAAAGTGCCCTGGTAGCTTGTTTGATCAAGAGATTAAGGTAGAGATAGCAGCTCTGGGGACATGTGGAGGGGGCTGAAGAGGTGCAACATACAGTATGGCCAATGGGACCTCTATTGACATGTTCAATAGAATAGATACATTATGGGTCCCAAATCCCTTACATTTTGTTAGCATGAACAGTGAAGATTTAGTACAGTATGCAAAAGGGGTCAGACTTAACAGTACTGTAGATAGACATTTGTACAGTGTATTGTACAGCGTTTTTCAATTTAAGCCGAAAATGTTTTAAACCATGCTACTTCTGGCAACTTCTCAAATTCTTGACCCTGCCTACAGTACTGTGCTCTTCGGCCTTGGATAAAGTATACTGTACATTGAAGCTAGAGCTCAACCTATGCAAGAGGGTACATTCCATAAATGACGTCTGCCATGTTTGTTATTATTCTTAACTTCCAACTTCTCCCGTGATGTTTAAAAACAGCAAAAGTGAAATAATTAAAAAAAAGTGTCCTATGAAATGGACTTGTGAAGCACATCTTTGAAGTCAGAGCTAGCAAAACATGTTAATTTTATGCACCAAATATGACAATTATAGTGTACAACTGTTTTTAACTTTCAATGCAGTACATGTACTACACAACTGTGGACATACATGTTAGCTTTGTTGGGTACATTGTGTAGTATTTGGCTTGAAATGTTTTGATGAAAACTTAAATTTGAATGCTTCTTAAAGCTACTGTAACTAATGCACAGTGTACCCATGCTCCTACACTATCCAGTAGAAGAAATTTTTTCTAACTTGAAAAATATAAAAAAAAAAATGTATTATGTACTGGGATATGTTTTTGATGGTGAAAATCAACTATTATTTTAGAGAGCTTTCATAAGATTAACTGTTCATTTGAGTATTCATAGACAGTATGGGACTGTACTGTACCTTGCATACTTTGTTCTTAACTTCTTTCCTTAAAACTTCTGCCATGAAATTCAAAGAAAAAGAAAAGATTTCTACTGTGAAATGTATATTAAGCTCATCTCTGTTGTTTCTGGCAAAAAATCTTACTTATATGCACAAAATATGACAATTACACTGTACAACTGTTTTTAACATTTAAAAATGCAATGCCTGTACTACACAACTGTGGACGTACAGTACTTTAAGCTTTCTTGTTTTCTGTACATTGTGTGGTATCAAGCTTACAATACTGCAGTACAGTGTATTGAAGAAATTTGTGTACTTCTGAATTTAAGAGTAGACAGTCATGCAAGTGGCCAATCCTGATCATTTATGATGAGAGATGGGATTGGAATTGAGGAGGGAGGGGGAGGAATGAGGTGAGGCATGCTGTTAATGTATATCAAGCTCATCTGTGTTGTCTCTGGCAAAAAATATTATTATATATGCACAAAATATGACAGTTACACTGTACAACTGTTTTTTAACATTTAAAAATGCAATGCCTGCATGTACTTTACAACTGTGGACATATAGTACTGTAAGCTTTCTTGTATACTGTACATTGTGTGGTATCGAGCTTACAATACTACAGTATATTGAAGAAATTTGTGTACTTCTGAATTTGTCAGCAAACAGTCATGCAAGTGGCCAATCCTGATCATTCATGATGAAAGAAGGGGTTAGGTTGAGGGGAGGGGGGGGGGATTGGATGAGGCATGCTGTAAATATTCATGCTGTTCATTTTGCTATCTGTTACACCTTCTGAGAACTCAAAATCCTGTCATGTGCCTGTCTGGGCTAGTTTTCTGGCTTCAGTCATCCTCCCACTCCCACACCTACTAATCTCCCTTCTTTCCTGCACTTAAAAGGTTGTGTGGTTGTGCATGTCTTATCTCAAACTGGAGTATCCATAGTATATCTTGCAACACAAGTATTTCTATACTGGTTGATAGTACAATTGTGGTCAAAAGTGCCCTGGTACTGTAGCTTTTTTGCTCAAGAGATTAAGGTAGAGATAGCAGCTCTGGGGACATGTGGAGGGGGCTGAAGAGGTGCAACATACAGTATGGCCAATAGGACCTGTATTGACATGTTCAATAGAATAGAAATATTATGGGTCCCAATTTCCTTAAATTTTGTTAGCATGAACAGTGAAGATTTTAGTACAGTATGCAAAAGGGGTCAGACTTACAGTACTGTAGATAGACATTTGTACAGTTTATTGTACAGTGCTTTTCAATTTTAAGCCAAAAATGTTTTTAACCATGCTATTTGTGGCAACTTCTCAAATTGTTGACCTTGCCTACAGTACTGTGCTCTTTGGCCTTGGATAAAGTATACTGTACATTGAAGAGCTCAACCTATGCAAGAGGGCACATAAAATACATGACGTCTGCCATCTCGTTATTCCTTCAACTTCTCCCCTGATGTTTAAAAACAATAAAAGTAAAAAAAAAAATCAAAAGAAAAAAAAGTGTCCCATAAAATGGAGTTGTGAAGCACATCTTTGAAGTCAGAGCTAGCAAAACAT
Source organism: Holothuria leucospilota (assembly GCA_029531755.1). NCBI lineage: Eukaryota > Metazoa > Echinodermata > Holothuroidea > Aspidochirotida > Holothuriidae > Holothuria > Holothuria leucospilota. The sequence goes on from JAIZAY010000077.1 coordinate 28,623, forward strand.
GTTAATTTTATGCACCAAATATGACAATTACAGTGTACAACTGTTTTCAACTTTCAATGCAGTACATGTACTACACAACTGTGGACATACATGAAAGCTAAATGTTGGGTAAGTACATTGTGTAGTATTTGGCTTGAAATGTTTTGATGAAAACTTGAATTTGAATGCTTCTTAAAGCTACTGTAACTATTATGCACAGTGTACCCATGCTCCTACACTATCCAGTAGAAGGAATTTTTTCTAACTTGTAAAAGGCAAAAAAAAAATGTGTTATCATGTACTGTATGTTTTTGAGGAAAAAAATCAACTATTATTTTAGAGAGCTTTCATAAGATTAACTGTTCATTTGAGTACTCATGAAACAGTATGGGACTGTCTGCACAATGCCATGCATTGGGCCCATGGTCTTTGGGATGTTACACCTGTATGTACAGTGGATTCTTTTCAATTCAACAGCAGGCCATCACAGTGTATTATTCTTTGCAGTTAAATATGAAATTTTTGAACCCTGCTAATTCTGCTACCTTCTCAAATTATTGACCTTGCCTACAGTACTGTGCACTTCGGCCATGGATAAAGTATACTGTACATTGTAGCTAGAGCTCAACCTATGCAAAAGGGTACATACAATACATGTCTGCCATGTTGTTATTATTCTTAACTTCCAACTTCTCCACTGATGTGTATAAACAATAAAAGTAAAAAAATTAAAAAAAAAGTGTCCCATGAAATGGACTTGTGAAGCACATCTTTGAAGTTAGAGCTTGCAAAACATGTTAATTTTATGCACCAAATATGACAATTACAGTGTACAACTGTTTTTAACTTTCAGTGCAGTATATGTACTACACAACTGTGGACATACATGTAAGCTAAATGTTGGGTACATTGTGTAGTATTTGGCTTGAAATGTTTTGATGAAAACTGGAATTTGAATGCTTCTTAAAGCTGCTGTAACTAATGCAGTGTACCCGTGCTCCTACACTATCCAGTAGAAGAAATATTTTCTAACTTTAAAAATATAAAAAAAAATGTATTATCATGTACTGTACGTTTTTGAGGAAGAAAATCAAGTATTATTTTAGAGAGGTTTCATAAGATTAACTGTTCACTGTTATAGGACTGTACAGTACCTTGCGTTCTTTGTTCTTAACTTCTAGCCTTAAAACTTCTGCTATGAAATTCAAAGTAAAAGAAAAGATTTCTACTATGAAATGTATATTAAGCTCATCTCTGTTGTTTCTGGTAAAAAATTGTACTTATATGCACAAAATATGACAATTACACTGAACAACTGTTTTTTAACATTTAAAAATGCAATGCCTGTACTACACAACTGTGGACTTACTGTTAGCTTTCTTGTATACTGTACATTGTGTAGTATTGAGCTTACAATACTAAAGAATAATGAAGAAATTTGTGTACTTCTGAATTTGACAGTAGACAGTCATGCAAGTGGCCAATCCTGATCATTCATGATGAAAGACGGGGTTGGAATTCAGAAGAGCTAGAGGGGGAGGAATACGGTGATGCAAAAAAAAAAAAAAATGTACAAATTCCACTAAATTGTTTATTTGGACTTTTGTACACATATATAATTGTATCCAAAGAACAAGTGTTTGCTGTGTAACTGTATGGATGCACTCATGTACTTACATATTCTCTGCCATCATAGTGCCAAAATAAAGTTTGCTGTTTATGCAATAAATGATTTTTGCAAGTAGTTTGTATAATGTTATGCCACAACAAAATAGAACTATCTTATGCATTTGTGTTGCTTGGAGTAAAGTACGTACATATGTTACATTTCAGGAACAGCAAGAAAAGAGTGATGTTTCATACAGTGCCCCACCCTCTATGACAATTCATGAACATGATGCAAAGGGATCACACCTGGTGGAAAAGGATACATCAGCTGAAGAATTCTGCATGTTACTCAGTGACGTTATAGATCTCTCAAACAGTCATATTTCAAGCAGTGGCCCCAAAGCCAATACTCTCTGGAAACAAAATGAAAAGAAGATAGAAAATGAACAAAAGGGTGAAGAGCCAGAACCAGATCTGTTCGTCCCAGACACAAGTGACGGGGATAGTGATGCCTCAGGCAGTGACTCCCAGTCCATGGATACAAAGGGATCACACCTGACAGAAAAGGATACACCAGCTGAAGAATTCTGCCTATTACTCAGTGATATTTTAGATCGCTTAAACAGTCATATTTCATGCAGTGGCCCCAAAGCCAATACTCCCTGGAAACAAAATGAAAAGGAGATAGAAAATGAACAGAAGGGTGAAGAGCCAGAACCAGATCTGTTTGTCCCAGACACAAGTGACGGGGATAGTGATGCCTCAGGCAGTGACTCTCAATCTATGACTGCTGATGATAAACTCATACATGAGTCTGAGTGCACTGATGAAGGAGTAGTTTCAACGACTGATCCTAAACCAATCAATCCTAAAAAGCAAAACAGAAAAGAATCACTCCGTCATAATAAGGTGAAAGGTGAAGAGCCTGAACTCTGTCAATCTGTTATGGACTATGAAGATGGCTGTGGTAGTGATGCCTCAGACAGTGACTCTCAATCCATGGCTGCTGATGGTAAACTCATAGATGAGTCTGACTGCACTGATACTGGAGTAGTTTCAACCACTGATCCTAAACCAATCAATCCTAAAAAGCAAAACAGAAAAGAATCACTCCGTCATAGTAAGTTGAAAGGTAAAGGTGAAGGGCCTGAACCCTGTCCATCTGTCATGGACTGTGAAGATGACCATGATAGTGATGCCTCAGGCAGTGACTCCCAGTCCATGGCTGCTGATGATGTTGATTATGTCCCTGAATCTGACTATGATGATGAGGACGAAACTGTTATACCCTTACCTCGAAGGAAACACAATAGTCACTCCGTGCCTAGCTCATCAGACAATGCATCCACATCTTACAACACAACAAAGAATGTTTGCAGTGTAGAAAATGATGGCGTGTCCAGCTCAACAGACACACAGTCCAACAGGATCAGGGTGTTGCAAACCAATAATGGTACAAAGAGGAAATACGATAAAATTTCATATTGCCCTTTTTGTCGAACTCCACAGGCTAAGCTACCTCGACATCTTGCTGAATTTAAAGGTCATAAAGAGGAGCCAGAAGTTATACAGTGGATGACGACTAAAGACCCAGAGTTAAAGGCTCAAAGATTGACAAGAATGCGAAATTATGGCAATTTTTTGCACAATTCCAAAGTAAGGAAAGAAAACCAAGGAGTCTTAATACCAGTCTACCGGCCTAACTTTGAAGCACACCCAGATGACTACTTACCTTGTAGTGACTGCTTTGGCTTTTACGCAAAAAAAGATCTGTGGAAACACCAGTGTACACTGAGGAAACCTGCTAAAGGAAAAAGTAAGAAGCTGTCAAAGAGGAGAAATTACATTCAGGAAGGCAAAATGATGTTGCCTGAAAGTGGCCTCACCAGTGTGACTTCAGAAATATTTTCAGGGCTTAGGTCTGATGAAAGTGGCGTTGCACTTTTCATTAAGACAGACACGCTCACCATTCAACTTGCTGAAAAGCTGTCCCTAAAGCTTGGCCATGATAAAGAGCAGTATCCATATATCAGAAGTAAACTTAGAGAAGTTGGTCGCATGGTAGTCGAATACAGAAATGCAACTGGTGAAAGTTCTGCATCCCTAGCGGACCTGATTGATCCAAAAAAATTTATTGATGTTGTACATGCCACTCGCCAGACATCAGGATTTAATGATGAGCAGCATCTCTATAAGACACCAAGTCTTGCACTAAAAATTGGTCACAGTCTTAAAAAAGCGGCTGAAATTTTAAAGGGTGATGCTCTTATAAAAGGGGACTTTGAGCTTGAAAAGAGAAGCAGAGCCTTTGTTGAACTTTACAACATGAAGTGGGAAGAGCTTGTGTCTGCACATGCCTTGAGAACGCTGAACGAGAACAAAAGAAACAGTCCAAAGTACCTTCCAGTCACAAGTGATGTTGTGAAGCTTACAAAATACCTCAGAGATAAGATTGCAAGTGGAATGGAAGCACTGAAGAGTGATCAGTCCTCAGAACATGCATGGAAAAACCTAGCAGAAGTTACCCTAGCCTCCATCATTGTTTTTAACAGAAAAAGGTCAGGGGAAGTTGCAAAGATGACAACATCAGACCTAGCTAAATGCACAAAAGGTGGCAATGGAGTTGCACTAGAAGGATTATCAAAACTGGAGCAGGAACTTTGCAAAGTTTTGTGGAGGGTTGAAATTATAGGGAAGAAAGGTAGAACGGTTCCTGTACTAATGACAAACAAGTTTAAAGATGCAATGGATTTGCTCCACCAGAGTAGAAGTAAAGCTGGGATTTTGGAAGAAAACAACTATGCATTTGCAATGCCACACAGCAACAGCCACCTAAGAGGAGCCGACAGCATCAGAATACATGCCCGAAATTGTGGTGCAACACATCCTGAATATGTGACATCAACAGGCCTTCGTAAGCATGTTGCCACAGTTTGCCAAATTATGAACTTGAAAGACAATGAACTCGATGTAATAGCAAAATTCATGGGTCATGATATTCGGACCCATAGGGAGTACTATCGCTTACCAGAACAAACATTGCAGTTAGCAAAGGTGTCCAAGGTTCTGTTCAGCATAGAGAATGGAAACCTCCAAAGCATGTCTGGGAAGAGTTTGGACGACATCCAAATAAGTCCTGATGAAGGTACAGTATTGATAATTTAAATTATGCATTGCGTCGTAGTGGTAAATAGTGCTAAGGAACTTAACAGAGTTGGAAAGTGTTTGTGATTCATGATGCTTAACAGGAAAGAAATATAACATCCAGTTCCACTACTGTACAGAAACCCCAACTTAAAACCAGATTAAGCCAAAGTCTATTTGGTAATTTTCAGTTTATCTCAGGCGGGTGATGCCAGAGCTGAATCTGTGTCCGATCAAGGAACAAACTGCAGGGGAAATGGGATGTGTACTGTAGCAATTATCTCAGGAATGCATTTGTGGCCAGAATCTAAAGAAGCATAAGATGGATATGTTGTTTGGTGAATGTGTATGGAATATATATGTCAACTGCCATTGCTTCAAGAAGTTATAAGTAAACAAAACTCTTCAAATATGAGACGAAAATGGGAGAATAAAACATGAAACCAGGAGGCATGGAGAAATGACATAAAACTGTTAGGCCCCCAGTAAAATTTGGAGAGATGAAAAATATGAAATTAATAGCGATCATTTGAACACTATTCCCAAGCCTAGATCTCCAAAATTCATATGGGGGATGTGTCTCAATAAGTTTTTTTTTTTTTTTATGCAATCTCTTTTTTAATTAAGGTTGCTAACTGGACATTTCAAATTAAATATTTGACCAGCAGGTGGTAATGATATGCCTAATGTAGTAATTTCCAACCATTTATCCTTTTTCAGAGGTCCCAGTAGATGAAAGCATCATGGATGATAGCCAGAAACCATCTGCTACAACTGATGATTCAGATGTGACTGATGTAGAGGACAATAGTGAACATTTAGGCTCAGAGGCCATCTCACCAGCTGAAAATTCCAGTGTGGACAACATGTCAAAGGCCATCTCACCAGCTGAAAATTCTGGTGTGGACAACAAGTCGAAAGACAGTGCAGGTAGGAAAGTCCTAAAAAAGCTATACCACCATTTAACCTCATAGCAGGTGTCGAATATGTACTCCTATTTTGACGTACATACTCTAACACCTGCGAACAAGGGTGAAATTAAGGTTGGCTGAACCAGGGGCCACATTAAGTTCAAAAGTGTCCACTAGTCCCTGCTTTTTATGGGACCAGGGGCCCTTTTAGGTTTACTAGGAGGCAGTAATGGAAAACTCATTTGACCTTACATTTTACAAAAAAATGTACTATGGATAACAGGGTCAGATGACGGGTGCTACTTTTGATAAAATAGCAGCGCCTGGTTTCATTCTTTTTAGGGTTTACAGTTGGTGTTAAGCAGAAATGGGGCAACAAACGGCACCTGGAAAACAATGAAACAATGAAAAGATCATTCAGTTGCAGTATATTCATGAACCCAGTTCGATTTAGGTCTTGGCTGTTGATTGGCTTCAAAGGCTCAGCTGTAACATTGACTTTTAAAGAGTTAGTCAATGGGATTTCATTGTGTGAGCTTTAAGCTGGTAAAATTACACACTAAAACCCCATTGATGTTTTTCGTCTGAAACAGTATTGTAATCAGACTTGCTTTAATTGATTTTTCATTGGATATTTATAATTTTTGTTCGTCCGATAGTACATATGAATAGATAATTGCATACAGTTTTTAAGCAGTTTGATGAAGAATTCTTGCAAAAGGTTGCGGACATTGGTAGTGCAAGTGCAGTCAGTGTGGTGCAGGAGTAATACACCCCCACCTGTCATAATACTGCATTATAGTGTATGAAGAGATACTTTGATATTCTTCTCATAGATCAATTTTTCATTTATATAACAGTTGTGAAGAAGACAAGATCAGTAAAGAAGAAACCATGGACGCCACAGGAAAAACAAATTATTGCAACAAAATTCATCAATTCCTTTGTAACTAGCAAACTCCCTGGGAAGAAAGAGATCCTGGACGTAATTAATCAAGAGCCATTACTTAAATCAAGAAAATGGACAAACGTAAAAGACTTTATTCGGAACCAACTTAAAAAGAATGATCCAATGGACTTTTTTCAGACCTTGTAATTTCATGTAGATTTACATATGTGACTTGACGGGGTTTTTTCACCATAGCAGAAAAAGCCCTCAGAGGCGTTCAGTGGAAGATAAGACCTCACAATTAGTTTTTCAAAAATGTTTTTTTTTTTTTCACCATAGCAGAAAAAGCCCTCAGAGGTGTCCAGTGGAAGATAAGACCTCACAATTAGTTTTTCAAAAATGAAAGAGAAAAGAAAAAAGAAACTGAAAGATATAAACAAGCTAACATAATTGTCAGAAGAGTTCAAAGAAAGACAATTGTTCTACTGTACCTCTAGTCTTTCTTTGAACTCTTCTGACAATTATGTTAGCTTGTTTTTATCTTTATTTTTCAATTTCTTTTTTTTTTCCTGCTGTGATGGGAAAAAAACCAGTCATGTCACATATGCAAAATATTTACCACAGTTACCCAGAATTTGACAAAGGTGCTGTACAATAAGGTGGTAGCTCTTAAATTATACTTTACATTCAGCATTCATGTATTTGTGAAATGTACTTTTAAGGGCCCCCTGTCATTGATGTAGATAGAACGTGGGTTGTATTACAGTGAAGTGCTTTGTTACTAAAAGCAGTCAAAGCTGTAGTAGAGTACTTTTTATCATTGGAAAAACCTTTTGCAGTTTTTTAGGAAATAATTCCTTGTAAAGACTTGTGTCAGTTAACTTGGAGAGCCCATATATCACAAAATGAAATTTTAGGATTATTTTGTGAGAGAAAGTGGCAGTGTTTAGGGTCATAGTGTTTGTCATAGTGTCATTCAAGAAGGAGGTAATGTGATGCTTCACAGTACCTGAACTGTTGTAGTTATTGCGTAAAAAAATGTAGTTTCATTTATGTTCCAAAGGTGGACTTTTGTGTTTCAAAACGTTATTGCAACTGCTTTAAATCTGTGATATTAGAAAGTTAGTCGTGGAATATTTAAAAACTAGAAGAAAGGATCACAAGCATCGCAAATAAATTTCATGGCTTTTAAACCCCAGCTGCAGTATTGTGTCATTTCAGCAACCTGACTCTTAAAGATTTTGAATTTTTAATTTAAAGGGAAATATTAAACATGCAGGAAAAGGTATAGCTGCTTCGTCTCTTTCTTGGAAGGTGTTCTTGAAAGCTCAAAAAATATAAAGAAATGATAGATAGTGAAAGAATAGGTTACAAAAATTAAGATGTCTTACTGAATTGAAAGTATGCTAGGTATCTATGCAGTTTTACATTTGATAAAGCATCTGCAATGTCTTGTTCGACCCTTTTCTCAAGCTGCCAAATGGTATTGTACAGTAGGTCATTTTTTTTATTATTTATCTTCAGCTAGAAAGTTTAGTCCACTGATCAAGTATTAAGTTTTACAACTTCGCGTGTTTAGTGTGTTATTAAAGAACCTAATCTAATTTGTTTGGGCAGCGTTAGTAGCATGAACACAAATTAAAGTGTTGGTGGTAAGGAATTGCTTTCAAGGTCCTGCGCATGCACATGATCTACTAATACACTTGTGGTAATAATGTCAGTAAAAGAATGATTGCCTAGCAGTGCTAACAAAAAGAACCTATGGAGTATAGTTCTCATGTTTTTTTTTTCACCAAAGCTACATATCAGGTTATAGATAGATGTGTTTTTTCCTTTAGTATTATTAGAAAGACTTTCTACATTTAACTTGTTTTTGATGTTTTTGTGCCATGGTAGAGAAGGGATAGTATTGTAAAAACATAAACGTCTTGGTGTTAAGGTGATGCACCTCTTCTAAATATATTTTTTTTAGTTGTTCATGTTTGCACTTTATGCATCATATCAGTGTTTTGTGGGGGTTTTAAAGGAATAGTTTACCCAAATCGAGACATTCAGTTCCCAAACATGGCAAGTCAGTGTTTTAATGACTTAAACAATATTAGTCAAAGGATTGTGAGTCTTCACTTTGGGTTAGTGAGAATTGAATGGATGACATGCAGAGCCAAGGGAAAAATGTGGGTGTTTTGCACTTACCACAGGTTATATTTATAGAAGAGGGTAGGTTGAGGATGTGGTAACCTTCATTTGCAGTATAGCATTACAGCAGTATATTTAGCATATTACATGCAGCATGTCAAAAGTCCATTATATTAAAGTTATGTGCTCAGTTAAAAGCTTCAGGCTGTGTTTTGTTGTACTGTAGGTTGATATTTGAAGGATTTATTACTTATTGAACAGTTTTAAATGTTGAAACTACAAAGTCACAGATATATGGTACTGTACCATAAGTAAGCCTTTTTAAACAAAAATTTTAGAGTTTACGAAGACAAACTTGTTTGTAAAAGAAGTGATCTCTAGCCTTTGTGATAAAGTAAAGGACTGATTTGGGTATGTAGTCTACTTGATATTTCAAAGGCATTGCTCTTCAAAATGTGTGGTTTGATAAGTGTGCTACAAAAGTCAAAGTTATAAAATTTACTGCTACTTTTTTCTTAAGGTTGTTGAGTTGAACTCTTATACTAACGTGTTAAGAGATATAAGGTTTTAGTTTTATTGTTTTTGAAATATTTTCATTCTTTTCCTTAATTGGATGCATGTCAAATTAAACAAGTGATGGTAATATGACTGCAGTGCCACATCACATTTAATCGAGCTCATTCTGGCAACTCCAGTGTAGGTCTAACTTATTAGAAAAACATCTTTGCCTTTTGAACAAGGGATCATTGTTATGTCTGACTATCTTTCAAAGATCTGCTTTGTTAATTATTGTCACTGCAGCTTTGGTAAAGGTTCTATGGGTCTGTAAATTGAAGGTGAAGAAGACAAGAACAGTAACAAAGAAACCATGGGCAACAGAGGAAAGCAAGTTATGACAACAAAATTTATCAATTGCTTTGTAACCAGCAGACTTTCAGGAAAAAAATAGTTCATGGATGCAATAAATGAAGTGCCATTCCTCCCATAAAAGTAGTGGACAAACGTCAAGGGTTTTATTCGGAACCAACTTAAAAAATGATCCGATAGACTTCTTTTAGACCTTGTAATTTATGTCTAAAAGTACAATTATATTTCTTTGAACTCTTCTGACAATTATGTTGCCTAGTTTATATTTTTCTATTACTCTTTTTTATCTTTCATTTTTTTTATAATTTTGAGGTCTTATCTGTCACAGTAACAGATATATGGTATACTACTATAGGTAAGCTTTTTTAAACAAGAATTTTAGACTTTAGGAAGAGAAATCTGTAAATTTCAGGTAAGGTGTCCATGGTTATGTAGTTGTATGTATGGCTGTACTAAAAGTACAATACCATTGCCTTGCTAGAGATGTTACTGAATGTTTACTGTGCTTGAGTTTGAAACTTCGAAATTTTTTTTTCTTGAGATGGTTAGGTACTGTATACTGCATCACTTGCCAGACAAAAACCTTGAAAAGTTATGAGATTATATTGCTTGCCACTCTAAAAATAGTTTACTGAAGCCAACTTTAGTTGTCATGTATTTAAATCAGTGTTTTGTAGATAAGTTATGATGGATAGAGTTTGAAAATCTTTACTTCACCTAAACACTTGTTCTTTGAGATAGTTTCATATTTTGTTACAAGTTGAAGTTTAATAAGAGATTCTTTAAGTTTTCATAGGTGGACTTAAATACTGAAGTGCCCACATATACTGAGTATTTAGTTTATCAAGGTCAACCTCTCATGTTAGCATGCACGTTGGGTAAATTAACATGTGATCATCATCTGACAACAGTATGCAACATAATATTACATAGTGCTCATTCAAGTGACTCCACCGTATGTCAAATGAAAACAAAAAGACTTGCGTTTGGTAACTGTTTAAAGAAAAAGTCTGAATGATTCTTGCGCTTTGTTGATAATTTGCACTGTAAACTAAAGGCCCTATGAGTTTTAACATGTTAGTTCCATATTTGCAGTTGTTTGTTGTTTCACATTATTTGCCTTATATTTGCCTTGTCATCCCAGTTTAAAATGCCTTGTGTGGAAAAGAACCCAAATGAATAGCTGTCACTTCCTGCACCTGAGCCTTTACATTTTGCATCATGTACCTGTTGTCTTGTATTGTACATTGTTTTTAAGTCGAAGATCAGTCAATTGAAGCTGTTTCCAAAGCACACAAAGAATCGGTAAGATTTGTCAGATTGATCAGGGCACATCTGGTGAGGTGTGTGGTACTGTGGGTGCTGTTCACTTGCCATTCACCCCCCAACTTTCCTCACACAGTCATCATTTTGCTTTGTGGTCAGTCCCATATACCTACAATAATTCAAAACGGCATATTGATCTTATTGAAATCCTTTTTATTCTTTGGGCTGGTGGCCAGGCCAAAGAATACTATTCGCCCACCCATATTTCGTGCTCTGGATTTCATGGTATCATACATCTCAGGCTATCAATAATGATGTAAGCACTGGAAACGCAAAAGAAATTCAAATAAACTGGGACAAGAGTAATCGTGTTTTTTTTTTTTTTTTTTTATCAGGTTTGAAACTTTGTATTGAATAATATTTAGTAGTTTGCTGAAATAATTGCATTTAACTATAGACTTCATTACTAACTTTCTTCAAGTCCTCCATTTCAAATGCAGTTTGCTGCTAAGTAACACTAAGTTCACACATGGAATTATCATCATAGATTTATTGAGGATTCAGCTATAGGTGTTGTGAGGCATGGTGGGGAAGAAAAGTCCTTTACAATCATAACACCAAGGGAAGGTGTGGTCCAGTGTCCTGCAATGAGTCTTAAACTTTCCTTGTAGAATATAGAACACTAAAAGTGAATAACACATACACAGTATTAAGTATCCCTCCAGGATCAACAACTTGGTTTATTTCCAAAGCTACTGTTGACCTATAGACATGTAAATAGGTAGAAATTTATCAAGTGCAACTGATAATACAAAAGAGTAAATCAAGAGAAGTCTGTCTTCTTTTAGCTATCGGTTAAGGGAGGCCCTTACAGGGTCATTACATGACTTCATACTTTGACAAAATTGGTGTCTACGTTTGCACAGGTGTCCTTTATGGCATTGATATTAGTTAGGGGGGCTGAGGCACAAAAGTGGGAAAGTAATCACCTAATTCAGAAGAAGCTAAATAGTGTTAGAATTATTATGCAGGAACTTATGGGAAACAGGTGTGTTCACTTCTCCAGAACAAATACCCCTGATAGAAAATATGACACCCTCATAGAAAATATGACAAACTGAGGAAAGTGAGGCACTTGTTAAGGAGCCATTATTGAGAAACAGCAAGGGAAAGTGTAATACACGGAGTTGTAATCCTAGAAAAGGCCCTGTCAAGGCCGCTGTTATGCTTGTCTCTTAATTCACTTTCTTGAAACATTTGGTGTGGGCTCTATATCATTGATCTAGCACATGAAAGAGATTTGCGCACTTTACATTAGTTTGGAATGTCATTTTTAAAAATACCCTGACACCCAAAGGCTGTATGCAACCATCTCCATGGTTGTATTGTGTATAATCCCCTCAGAGTGTCCACTTTTAAATAGTGTTCCACTTGCATCCACAACTAACTTGAACTGCAGAAAACTTCAAACAAAGTGTGTCCACTGTTGCATGGTATATTTTCCCTACGTCCCCCGTTGCACGTGAAAAGTTAGTGTGTCCACAGTCCTATAGTGTTCTGTTCACGTCCACAGTTGAATGCAGAAGACTTAACACTCAAGTGTGTCCACTGTTGCATAGTGTATTATCCTATACGTCCCCGATCGAAGGTGCAACGCCATATTCTGCCTTTTGTCCATAAATCACAACAAAAATAAATAGATCAGCCAATTTTAGCTTGTTTTATTCTTAAGTAAGCAAATACGGTTCATAGTATGACAAAATTAACTTGATATACGGCCGTCCACTGTTGCATAGGACCAACACACAGTCCCCGATTGGCAGCATTTACATGTGTGGGTGTGCGTGTGCGTGCGCGTGCGCGTGTGTATGTACGTATGTACGTAAGTATGTATGTATGTATGTATGTATGTATGTATGTATGTATGTATGTATGTATGTATGTATGTATGTTATATATACTTTTTTCTTAGCACGCCTAAAATCCAACATACCAGGTAGCTCGATACGCTATTAAAAAAAAAAAAAAAAAAACAAGTTACATAGAATAAAAGGCATTGTCCAGCATGCGCTTATATGAAGGTCCTTCGATAACATATAGAAATGACCGAGATTTAAGTTCACGTTTAATTACAACATTAAAAAACTTTTGGCCGTTGAAGGCGAAAAAGATGGGGGAATTATCTTTTCAAACAAATAAACTTCTTCCGTGTTCATTTCTAACCTTTTATAATAACTATTTAGGGTCTTGACAAAATATGATAGACAGGTAGAAACATATTTACACTCCTTGAATTGAATCATGTGTCTCAAGTTCCCCGGGTAGGACTTTAAACTGCATCCGGTTGTGGAGCTTGTTTAAGCGTGGGGATAATGAGGTTACCCTTTACCACAACTGCCTGCGGGGCACCCTTGGGCAAGGTGCACCTGTATTTGCCCTGTGCTTTTCACGTGTTGTTGCCTTTGGGCGTGTTGTTGCCGTCGGGCGTGAAGTTGCCTTCGGGCGTTGGGTCGTCTTCGGGCGTGGTGTTGCCTTCTGGCGTCTTGTGTTGCTTTGGGACGTTTGTTGTTGCCTCCCGGTGTGTTGCTGCCTTCTGGCGTGTTTTCCTGTTTGTGGGTAGTCTTGTGAGGTGGGTGGGCTGGGGGTGTCGTGTTTGTTGGCCAAAGGTGTTTTGTTTTGCTAGCTTGGTGTGGGGTGTCTTTGTGGGTGGTTCGTACTTGTGTTCTTGCCGGTCCGGGTTTGGTTCTTCCTGTTTGATAGTGTCCGTTTCTATGCACTTAAAAAGCAGCTGTCTCAAGTTTCCCGACTCATGGGTACCTTGAGACGGTTTTGAGAAAATAAAAAGAATGGTGCCAAAATTAGAAAAGAAAATGAACTGTCCAACGAATGCATATAACAATTCCATATAACGTGTAAAAATGATCCAGGTTGAGCCTGCAAATTTTGTGCCTCATAAGATAAAATATTGAAACTGCCCCAAGTATCCCCGCTTTACGGTACAATTGATGTGAAGGTGGAGAGAACGCGGACCGTGTCGGGTACCCATTGCTTCAGCCTGCGAGAAAAGGGTTCCGTCGATATGTCTCCTATGTTTAAAAAAATTCCATGTGTGAGGGCCATTACAAGCTGCATTGAAAACATGACAAAATGCTACAATAGCAATCACGGGGAATGCTCAAAAAAGTCATTTGCATGTCCAAAAAATAAAAAAACAAAAGTTACAGACTCACCTTTATGCCTAAGGGCATTAAAGGGCTCCTGCAAATTGAGGCTGCTAACAAAATGGAACTGCAGATGATTTTGAAGAAGAGAATGAGCAGAAGCATCTTCAATGCAACTCGTTTTGGAATTTCTCAAAAATGCGAGTCCGTACAGCCAATTCTACCAGGAATGGAAGGTTCCGAGATCACATGATCACCAATGGTCTGGGGAATCCATTGCCGTGAAAATTGTGTCTTGCGTCCCCCCCCCACCCCCACCCCCCCCCCAACAGAAGCGGCAGCAAGTACACTAAGGCAGCTTCACAAGGCATCCGTATGCAACAGAGCCCGTAAGAGAACCATGTAGTACAAGAGAAAACGGCCAGGGCTGACAAAACAGCGGTACAGTTAGTTAGATGGGGTTTTACGACACACCAACACGCATGTGTTATATAGTGTCACCTAGAAAGAAAAAGGGGCAATGTTGGGTACAATAAAAAGGGTCAAAAGTGTCAAATTCCACTAAAAAAAAACTTTTCAGGTTTCACTAAAAAATTCAAGCAAATGCCAGAGTCAAAACTTCCTGTACAGTTTACTCTCCTTGAGAAAGCCCAGAATAGGGGAAGAATCTGTTCGCTCAAATAAAGTTTTCAGGTCTGGCACAGCGTAATACTTCTGACGAATATGGGAGTATTCATGACAGTCAACCAGAATATGACTGACAGTGACAGCACAATCACAGGGTATACAATACGGTCTCTCGTCCCCGTGAAGTAAATAGGCATGGGTAAGGTAAGTGTGGGCGATGTAAGCCCTAGTCAGGACTATATCATCTCTCCGTTTGCTGGGGGCTTTATGTCCCCCAGTTCCAGCCCTCGGTTTAACTTGGTACAGCTTGTTTTCGGGGAAGGGATCCCACAGTTCTTGCCATTTTGATTTTACAAAGCCATTGATCTTAGGCCGGTAGTCAGTGTGAGGCAAGTAGATATTGGTGACGTCCATCTGTAGGGCTTCTTTAGCAAGTGCATCCACCCTTTCATTTCCTTGAATGCCCACGTGGCTAGGGACCCATGCTAGCACAACTGATTTTTGTAGTTGAACCAAATTAGAGTAAGCTTCACGGAGATCTGTTACTGAAGTGTGCTTTAGCTCATGGCCTTTCAGTGCTAAAAGGCTTGATAGTGAGTCTGGTTGCACCACATATTAATGTTGGGTCTAGGGGCAGCTGATCATGATCATCCAAGCAGCTACCAGAAGAATCAAATTATTCACCAACTAGTCAACAGGATCACACCTATGCCACTAGTGGAATTAAGTAATGCTTAAACGTATGGGGCTCTTTAAGTGCATTGAAACGGCACATACAAACAAAAAACAAAACTCAAACCGGATCGTACAGGAACATAAAGGCTAAACTATCCACACATCACCAAATCAAACAGAAAACTATGTTCATTACAACAATAGAACCACACAAACACTGACAACAACCCAAATACCCCACAGACCAACCTCCCCCTGGCCACACTAAAACCAAAGCCCCACAAAGACCATACACCCAAATCCACCACACACCCAAAGACAAAACCACGCCCGAAGGCAACACCACGCCCGACGGCAACACCAAGCCCGAGGGCAACACCACGCCCGAAGGCAACACCACGCCCGAAGGCAACACTAAGCACGAAGGCAACACCACGCCCGAAGGCAACACTACGCCCGAAGGTAACAGCACTTAAAAAGCACCGGGGCAAATACAGGTGCACCTTGCCTAAGGGTGCCCCGGAGGCAGTTGTGGCAAAGGGTAACCTCATTACTCCCACGTTTAAACAAA
This sequence comes from Holothuria leucospilota, assembly GCA_029531755.1. Classification (NCBI taxonomy): domain Eukaryota; kingdom Metazoa; phylum Echinodermata; class Holothuroidea; order Aspidochirotida; family Holothuriidae; genus Holothuria; species Holothuria leucospilota. Next base: position 44,457 of record JAIZAY010000077.1, read on the forward strand.
CTCCACAACCGGATGCAGTAATGCTTAAACGTATGCCATAGGCCTTGTGCACTTGCAGACATCGTGCATTAAAGTAAAATTATATCTGTACACGCACGCAATCAATTTTGTCTGACAAGTTGTGATTTGGCATTTAATGAGCTAATGCCCTTTAAACTGTGTATACTGTACCCTATCTGCTAGGAACCAATCTGTAATTTCTGAGAAAATGCATGAAGGGTAGCCACCATGACCTCCATAACACCTGCCTTCTTGCATTTTTTTCTGTGGTTGTTGACACTTCTAGGTTCCCTGGAAAGATGGGCTGCCTCAGCACACAGACTGTTAGGACACAAATGTGGTAAGTAGTGGAGAGATGGCATGGGCTTACCCCCCCCCCCAGGGGCTACCCCAGCCCCGTTTTTCGGGACATTTCAGGGCTACCTCAGCCCCGCTTTTTAGGACATCCAAATGGGGGTGCTATATGAGAATTGTGTTGCTATATTGCGCAATGGTAGGTTTGAAAACATGTTATAACACGTTTTAAAATGACGTCATTATTTTTTTTTCTTTCTCGGTCATCGTCTATTCTTAGAACAAATTTATTTTTATGGAGAGGTTTTGACCAGTTTATTATTACTATAAAATTAGTTTATGTTTGTAGACACGATGGGTGAAATAGGGAAAATCGCACGGGAACTTGGAATGGATTTTGTAAATGGTAAATGTAAGCCTCATCCGTCACCTTACACCGAAATCCTTTACCGTGTGGGGAAAGAAATTGACGAGAAGTTTGGGACGGTTTTAAATGAAACGGTAAACCATGTTCGCCAATGTGACAAGGAGACTGTCAAAGCTACATTGGACACAATGTTTGAAGACGGATTATTCAGTTGGGGTAGAATCGTGATGGCTTACGTATTTGTCAGAAAATGCGCCCAACGATGTCGCGAACAAGGCAAGACTAAAGATACAATTGAACAACTCGCACAGTTTGTTGGAGAATACATTGAAGATCGTTGCACACAGTGGATCGAACAACGAGGAGGTTGGGTAAGTATATTACCATGTTAACATAGGCTAAGTCTGCATTTAGAAGAGGTAAAAAAATACGAACGTACTTAACTCGTGTCTTTTGTTGTTGGGTTTAACAGGATGACTTTAGTCAAACATTTACGAAGAATACACACAACAGCAGAGCAACTGCGATCAAGCTGATAGTGACAGCCGTGGTGACCCTGGTTCTTACTTACAAATGGATGCATTGACACGTCTCCAACGATTCACAGAGTTGAATACGTCACCTTACCTAGCCACACCCCATGATCTAACACGTAAAATGTAACACGTCATGTTTAAATCGTAGAACCTAGGTCGTTGACCAAAGCAAGCAATAGACTACATCTTTGAAAGAGGAAACAAAGCCCCGGATATGAAGAACCAAAGCGGTCAATATGGTCCTTCTGGACAGAAAAATAGCGAGTTTGGTTGAAAAGAAACAAAGATATCGTTAACAAGTGCATCCTTTGAAGGGGAAAAAGCGCTGATATAGGTCAGGAGTTTAAGCGTGCCAATAACTTGGGTATTTCTGGACAGGAAAAATTAGCGAGTTTGGTTGAAAAGAGACAAAGATATCGGTAAGGGGTGCATCCTTCGAAGGGAAAACAAACGGCTGGTATAAGAAGCATGTACAGTCGATATGATTCTCCTGGACAGGAAAAATAAGGGGCTGTTTTGAGGAGCGACAAAAGATATTGTGGAAGAGTGCATCCTTCGAAGGGAATTGACTTAAAGAAAAAAATAAAAAAAAAAAAAAAAATGGACATACTGTCTGATAAGGGGAGAGGGGTACGTGGATATTCTACTGCATAAAAGACGGCTGTCCCATAAGGTACAAGTCATTCTGATTCAGATTCGAACAGAAACTAAGCCAAATCCATCATGTATCTCAACGACAAGCTGTATTACCTTAGAGAAGCTCTGGAAGCAGGCATCTTGGAACCTGTTAGAAGGAAACATCTGTGGTTTAGAATGTATAAGGGAGTCCTCATGGATAGTAGCAGTAACGACTGGGAATGGCCAGAATTCTGGGAGATTGTTTTAAATTTCAAAAACAATTGTACCCTACTCATCAGCCTGCTCGGCGAAAAAGAAAACCTGGAGTGGCCAATGACTGCAGTCATCCCCGGACTGGAAACGCTAGTCACCAACCTAGACGACTGTCTGTCAGCCGCAGCTGAACAGCTAGCCGAAGCCTGCGAGGATGTTTAGGCAGCCCAAACCTGAGCTAGGGCGGGAGGAGTAACTTATTGGTTGCATCCTACGGTGATGGGCGTTGGCTGGAGCCCACACGTTACCCCTAAGCTCGGGGCTGTTGGATTTTTGTGTACACAACTTAGAAGCTAACGCAAGCAGCTTTCTGGACGAGCCACGTCAAGCAGTAATTAGCATAAAGATGACGTCACAGGGCACGTCTCAACTCGTGCATGTGTGTGTGTGTTGCAACCAAGATGTATTGCTGAGTATGCAAAAACTGACTGTTCGAAAGTTGAAAAAGAACTGTAGTCTTTACATCTGTATCAAACTCGAATTTGCTAGCGTACAGTGAACATCGACAAGTGTTGAATATACGTGTATTTCGTTATGGATTTCTCATTGAAGGAAGAAGAACAAGATTTAATGTACATGTCGAGGAAAGAGGAGGAATTAATGATTGCAGCGCTGGAAAAAGTCGAAAGGTTGGAAAGGGCCAAAAAACAGCAAGCAGCGTTTCGAGAAAAATGGTGAGTTATCCTGTTTTTTTTTTTTTTTTCGTGTGTATGTGCGTGCACTCCTTTATTTTTTTATTTTTATTTATTTTTTTGTTTTAGTGCGTGAATACTGCAGTAACTTACATAACGGTCGGCAATATAGAAGACTAATGTTCCGCAGATTTTTTTTTTCTTGTTTGTCATGTCAATTAAGTCCTTATGCAGTACGAAAGTAATAGGGGTGGTCTTGACTTCTCTGGAATTGCATTCTTAAAATTTTAAGGCTTAAAATCTTAAGGTGCCTCATGAAATGGTAGCAGAAAATGTCCACGAATTATTTGACAAAGTTAAACGTTTTTTTTCACTCAAGCTTGAGATTGCGAAACCTGTGTTAAGCATTTACTTAATTACTTTTTCATGGTTTATTCTTTATTTACAATGTCAGTATGTTTTATACCTTTACACGGTCGGGTGATTCGATATATTATTTTGTTGTTACAACTGTATCGTGTATTACTTGCCTCAGACCGTCGACATATAAAAATCTACGTAGCTAGGCTATAGGTAGCCCGACATTCTTACCGTGTAAGCAAACCCGCATTACTATCACTGACTTAATATTGTATTTTACCTAGGGCGGCTCGTCAACAGGCCGAACGCAGTGCGGAGGGTTCGCTGGCTACCATACCGGCCCCGAAAAGTAATCCTCCCCAGAGTAAAGACCCCTCACCTCCTTCTGAAAAGCTAGAAGCTGCAAATGCGAGTGAAGTAGAGGTGACAAGTAAAAGAAAACACCCCGAGACAGAACCCGACGTACCCAACGTGGGGGAGGAAGACCCTACACCAACCAACGATGTGGATTCCGAAGTAGGCAAAGGGGTGAGTAAACGTTTAGCAATGTAGACATTTTTTGTCACTTTACTGTTTTGCGTGACTTTTTTTTGTTTATGTTATGTTTGTTTCACGTAGTCTTTTAGTTTTTGTTAACTGTATTTTATTTTAGGTACCGTTTAAGGCATCCCCCTTCCCCACATTTTTTTTTCATGGACTTATTTACACATTGATTTCAATTACTGCTTTGCATGACTTTATTTTGTCTCTGTTATGTTTGTTTCACGTAGTCTTTTGGTTTTTATTCACTGTACCGTTTAAGGCATCCCCCTCCCCTTCATATTTAATGAACTTACTTTCACATTGATTTATATTGCAGTTTTGCGTGATTTTACTTTGTTTTTGGTATGTTTGTTTCACGTAGTCTTTTAGTTTTATTTACTGTATTTTATTTTCAGGTATTGTATTAGTTCTCTAGTTTTTTTTCTTTTACTTATATACTCATTTATTTAATTTTACTTTAGATACTGTGTGAGTACGGGTGTAACAAGGCATTTGCCAATCGAAAAAAGATGAAGTTGCACATGAAAGCTGTACACGTAGACAGGAAACACTCGTGTGAGCATTGTAGGAAGAGTTTCAAACGATCGACCCATCTGAAGAGGCATATGCGAGCAGGCGGACGGTGTGCGGCCAAAAGGCAAAGAAAGGAGGGAGTTGCAGACCATTCAGATGAACAGCCGGGACCCTCTGTCGTCACAGCAGATAAACTCTATGACAGCTCCAGTGAATCAGAAGATGTGAGTGTCTTTTGTATTTCTAATATGACTAAGTGAATAATACTCTAATCGGTTTTCCAACGACAGTAATTTTTCTATTTATTTTAATATTATAGGCCAGTACCGAGGCTGATGAAGCGACTCGATTGATAGTAGAAGACGGGGTGGAGAGGGGTAGTGGGGAGGAAAACAGGGGGGATGACGTGCTTAAAGAAGACCCACTCACTATCACCGAGGAAGTACGCCGAGAGATGCGGGATATGATGTGTGACATCTACGAAAATAACTGGGGGGCTATTCGTTCTCATCATCGCCGACATAACCGGATACAAGATGTCTATAATTTTAGGTTAAATGAATTAGATAGAGAAAGGATAAGGCAAATATTATTGGGGGTGTATAGCGATCAGCGGGTTCAATTTAAACTGAACATGTCTTTTGGTTTTATGTTACGCCATAGGGTAAATGGGGAATTGAGATATTTTCATGCTTCTCACAATAATCATAGCCTCCTTGAACGCCCTTATGTGATAGGTACTCGTCATGACATTGACGAAGTTATACAACGGTTTAAGACTAGTGATATCGGAGAGCTGGTAACACGTGAGAGGGAGAATTCTGCTTGGGTACTGGAGTACGTAACCAATGTGAGTATTTACGTCAATAAGTTAGGTGACTTTCCTTTGGTCGGTGCACCACCTTCCATTCTACCAGAATACATACAGAAAAATGAATACATTTTAGGTATGACACGTCATCCCAAAACAGGCATATTGTTCAAAGATAATTTGTGCTTGTTTCGATGTTTAGCGGTCCATTTGAAATCGGGGGACAGAGCAAACAGTGAAGAAACTCCAAAAGCTTTATTTGCAAGGTATCAAACTAGTATAAGGGAAGGGACGGGGTGAGTACGTTTAAGGGTGTGTCATTCCAAGAATTAGGTGATGTTGAAAAATGTTTTCAGTGTAACATATACGTATACGAATTAGAACCGAACGCATCGCAAGATGAGAATGCACACCAGACCCTCTCTTCTCAAACCGTGGCCAAATTACTTCGTCGTTCCCCTTGTCGATTTCAAGATAGTCTGTATCTCAATTATTACGAAGGTCACTTTAGTTATATTCAAGATATGAATTACTATGCTCATACGTTTAGCTGTTTGCGGTGTAGACGTCTGTTTAAGCAAAACAGAAATTTGCAAAGACACATTCCACATTGTAAAATGCATGTCAAGCACCAATTTCGGGGAGGTGTATTTCAATTGTCATCTTCCGTATTCGATAGGTTAGAAGCTTTAGGTATTGTAGTCGATCCTAGAGATCGTTTCTATCCGTACAGAATAACTTACGATATCGAGACGTACCTCGATAAAGAAGATGTCATTCCCTCCAAAAGTGAAAAATTAAATTATATTGGCCAACACAAGTTGCTCAGTATTAGCGTGTGTTCGAATGTACCAGGGTACAAACATCCCCATTGCTTTATTTCTGAAGGTGACGACTCCCAACTGGTCGATAACTTTGTGACCTATATGACCGAAATCAGTCAGGCTGCTTTTGAACAAATGACAGAGGGCGGGTTCATTTCGAACGCTGTAGAGAGCTTGAAAGAGTTGATCAAAGACTACGGACCGATGGACGGGCCCGAATCGGGTGATGACGTGGACTGCGAAGACAATAATTACGTAAAGAAAGTTTTGAAACCGCTATTAGGTTCACTTCTAAATTACTGTAGACAAATTCCCGTGGTGGGTTTCAATTCGGGTAAATATGACATTAATGTCATGAAAGGACTCCTGTACAGTAGTCTGGAAAAAAATAATGACGACGAAGATAGTGGGCGACCTGCCGTCAGTCAAATCATCAAACGCTGTAGTGACTACTTATGCATATCTTCCAAATGGTTAAAATTTTTAGACATTAAAAATTATCTGGCTCCTGGTTGTAGTTATAGTCAATTTTTGAAAGCGTACAAATGTCAAGAACAGAAGGGCTTTTTCCCATACGACTGGATGGATAGTCTGTCAAAATTAAAGGAGACCTCCCTCCCGTCCAAAGATTCTTTTCATAACAAACTCAAAGGTACCGACTTGACTGACGAAGAGTACCGATACTGTCAAGAAGTGTGGAAAGAGCAACACATGCAAACATTTAAAGATTTCTTAGTGTGGTATAATAACAAAGACGTAGTACCATTCCTAGAAGCCTTAGACAAAATGTTTGATTTTTATCGTGCTAAAGACATTGACATGTTCAAAAAAGGTGTATCTGTTCCCGGTTTAACTCTTAGGTATTTGTTTAAAGACATCAAAGAAGATGTGTTTTGTCTTTTTCCCAAGCGTGATAAAGATTTGTATTATTTATTCAAAGCTAATATCGTAGGGGGACCTTCCATCATTTTTCATCGGCATCAGGAGAGGGATCAAACCAAAATAAGAAATGGTAAAACGTGCAAGAAAATTTTAGGTTTCGATGCTAACGCTCTCTATCTATGGGCTGTCATGCAAGACATGCCCACCGGTATTGCCTTAAGGCGCAAAGAGGTCACGGGATTTGAAAGGGAGTTTACTCACAATCTACAAAAGACTGCTGTGGGGTGGTTAGAATGGGAAGCAAAGAAACGGGGCATTAAGATTAAGCACGCACTCAATGGGAAGGAAGTTAGGGTAGGTGGTCGACAATTACCGGTCGATGGTTTTAGCGCGAGTGGGGTTGAGGGTGGGAAGTCCATCATTTTTCAGTTTCAGGGTTGTTACTGGCACGGTCACCTCTGTAAGTTTAACGAGGGAAAGACACACAACGAAAAGAGAGGCAAACCTTTGAGCGAATTATTCGAAGAAACGCAAGCTATTACTGAATATCTCAAGTCGCTTGGGTTTGAATTTGTAGAAATGTGGGAGTGTGAATGGCGAAGCGAAAGACGGAAATCTCGCGAGATTAGACAATTTTTAAAAGATTTATTCCCCTACCCTTGTCAAGAAAAATTTAAGATGACGGAACAAGAAGTCCTACATCACATCCAATCGGGTGAAATATTCGGGGTAGTAGAGTGCGACATTACCGTTCCCGACCCCTTAAAATCTCACTTTGCCGAAATGCCTCCAATCTTTAAAAATATAGAGGTGGGGGTAGAAGACATAGGAGATCACATGGCTCAGTACGTTCGCAAACACAATGCATTACCCCAGCCCCGGCGAACGTTGATAGGTAGCTTGCGCGGCACCAAGATCTTACTCGCTACCCCTCTGCTGCGATGGTATCTCGAACACGGGTTGGTGGTAACCAAAATTTATCAAATTGTACAATTTCTCCCTAAGGCAGTATTCAAACAGTTTGGAGAGGAGGTCAGTGACGCCCGGCGGGAGGGGGACAAGGACCCGTCAAAAAGTATTATTGCAGACACAATGAAATTGATCGGTAATTCGGCCTATGGGAAAACAGTAACCAACAAAGAGCGCCACCTAAACGTACAAGTGTGTACAGATGATCAAGTATTCCAACTCGTCAACGACCCCTTCTTCAAGAATCTAACACCTTTAGGGTCGGACATGTACGAAGTAGATTTGCATAAACGGGTGATTGATTTGGATCTCCCCCTACAGATTGGTTTTTTCGTTTACCAGTATGCGAAACTCAGAATGTTAGAATTTTATTACGATTTTATGGTCAAATTTGTTAGCACCGCGGACTTTGAGTATTGCGAAATGGACACAGACTCGGCTTACTTAGCCATCTCTGGTGACTCATTGGACGACGTCATCAAACCAGACATGCGCGCTGCCTTCGAGTCAGAAAAACACTTGTGGTTTCCCCGTACGGACACTAACGAACACAAACAGTACGATAAACGTACCCCGGGTTTGTTTAAGTTGGAGTGGGAAGGCAACGGTATCGTTGCTCTCAATAGTAAATGCTACTACTGCTTTGGTTCCAAAAAGGAAAAAGTGAGTTGTAAAGGCGTCAATAATCGCTCCACACAATTAACTAAGGACAATTATTTGAAAGTGCTTAAGACTGGCTCTTCAGTGGAGGCACAAAACATGGGGTTCAGATTGTGGCAAAATCAAATGCAGACTTATATTCAAGAAAAACTGCATTATCGTATTTGTATATTAAGCGTAAAGTAAACGAGGATGGAGTGTCTACCCTTCCCTTAGATGTATAAGCGTGTCGTATTATTTTTTTTGTAATTTTGTAGTTTAGTTTTTTTGTTTTTTTTTTCGTTCATGCCGGTACCAAAATAAAAACAAACGTGTACCAATGCATTGCTCATTTCATTTATCATGTCATGTCGAGATGTAAAACTGCAATAAATAAGGGTGATATATGTCATTTCCATTTCCTTACATTGTTGTGTTCCCGAGCTGTTATTACTTCTGTTTGTATGTAACAATACACATTATTAGTCTTAGAATTAGACTGTGTCGATATAAACAGTCTCCCTATTAGCCTTAGAATTAGACTTTAACGATATTAATCAACCCGACCCCACCATTAGTCTTAGAATTAGACTGTGTCGATATAAACAGTCTCCCTATTAGCCTTAGAATTAGACTTTAACGATATTAATCAACCCGACCCCACCATTAGTCTTAGAATTAGACTGTGTCGATATAAACAGTCTCCCTACTAGCCTTAGAATTAGACTTTAACGATATAAACAGTCTCCCTATTAGCCTTAGAATTAGACTTTAACGATATTAATCAACCCGACCCCACCATTAGTCTTAGAATTAGACTGTGTCGATATAAACAGTCTCCCTATTAGCCTTAGAATTAGACTTTAACGATATAAACAGCCCCCTATTAGTCTTAGAATCAGTCTTGAACATGGATCCGAGGTTGCAACATCCCTTCACGTGCGTGATAGCGGGACCCACGCAGTGTGGAAAAACAGTCTTCTTAAAACAGTTATTGACCCATGTAGGGGAATTAATCAGAGACCCACCCCAAATCATCCTGTGGTTTTACGGGGAGTATCAGCCTCTGTATGACCAACTGGAAGAAGCATTGGGTGATGCTGTAACCTTTATAGAGGGCGTCCCACCATCCTTTGACGATTACTTGGACAAGTCTAAAAGAAACCTTATCATACTCGACGATTTAATGAGTGAAACGGCCAATGACCAAAAATTAAGCAATCTCTTCACGAAAGGTTCCCACCACAAAAACTTGTCCGTCATCTTAGTCAGTCAAAACTTATTCCACCGAGGCCGTGAAAGTCGAACTATCAGTCTAAATTCTCATTATTTAGTATTATTCAAAAACCCTAGGGACGCTTCTCAAATTTCATATCTTGCTCGTCAGATGTTCCCAGAAAAACCCAAACATTTACAAGAGGCTTATAAAGACGCCACGCGTAAACCTTACGGTTATCTTTTTATCGATCTGAAAAGCAACACCCCCGAAGAATTTCGTTTGAGAACTCAGATATTTCCCGGTGAAGTACAATACGTGTACGTCAAAAAGTAGATAAAAGGGGAGGTAAAGCGGTTTCATGATCAGTGTGTCATCATGCAGCGCTGGCGTAAACACGGTCCGTATTTACAAGTACTGGCCAAGGGTTCTCCCAAACAAAGGCAGGGTATCATAAGCGGAGCATCCAAAGACTTGATCCATTGTCTGTGTGAGGGCGCTGTAAACACTTTGAAGGGGAACGTACCGCTGAACAGATTGCAGAAGAAAAAATTGCGCAAGCATCGCAATACATTAAGAACCTTGGCCAACAAACGCGTTTCCACCCCGTCTAAAAGAAAATTATTACTACAGAGAGGGGGTTCCTTCTTGGCGGCCCTGTTACCCCCACTGATTGGCGCCCTCGGTAGTGTCTTATTCGCACGTCGGTAGAGATGGAACACACCAAAAAACTCGTGTTGGTGTCTCCGGAGGTTTTAGATCGCGCAAAAGACAGTCGACCTCAACGGCTGGAAAAGACCAAAGTCCGAGAACTTGAAGAGCAGTTATCCTCTGTACTAAACGACCCTCACCTGGACGACACCACTAAAATGAAACGCTATTCTGAGGTCTTGCAACGTTACACCGTGTACCATGCCAAAGCGGACGAGCTACCCCAAATAAGAGTAGTACCGGGTACAAAATCCGACGTGCAGCCCAAAGATACATCACAAACGCGAGCCATAGAACGTGACGTCATAGAGAGCGTCCCCCGTGCTTTCAAGAGTAAGGCAACGCAATTACTCGGAAAAATAGCCTCCAGTGACAGCGGCCTATATTGGACCGATAGAGGAGAATTGGTCGTGGATGACCGCACTATCAGAGGTTCCCACATCGTAGACTTGGTGAATGATATGATGCGTAAAAGGAAAAGTGCTACACCAGTCGGTATGGATGAATTTACCAAAGCTTTAGCTCGAATCAACACGCCACGAGAACTTATTGGTAACCCCGACCGTTGGAAAGAGGTGAATCGCTGGATGGATGTGAACGAATCTCCTCGAGGGGCGAGAGGGCAACCTCTATCTGGAGAGATCTCGGATGATAATGAAAATGGCGACCAAACGTTGTATGCTGCTGCTTATCACTTACCTGCTAGGAAACGACCAGACCGTTCCGCTCAAAAAAGTCGAAAAACAATGAGAACCTGGGAAAAATATTAAATACATTTGCACAACACTGAATAGCTTCAGTTTGCTGTAGGCGCTTCACGATGGATTGCCTACCAAAGAACGGTTTCTCGTTGGGTATCTCACTACGCAAATTTGTGTGTCTCTCTGCTTGCTGTGGGGGTTCGATACGTGTTCCGGATGTCCCCGATGGAAACATACCTAAGCAATCTATACTACGATCCTTCTCACCCCGCCGCGTTTGGAGGAGTAGGAGCGATAAAGAGGGCAGCAAAACAGGATAAACGGAACATCAGCGACAAGAAGATTAAAGAATGGTTGCAGGGGCGAGATGCTTATACTCTGCACAAACCTCTGAGAAAAACATTTCAACGCAATAAGGTGATCGTATCGGGTATTGACAGTCAGTGGCAGGCAGATTTGGTAGATGTTTCTTCATTCGCCAAACAAAACGAGATACCGTTACATTTTGACTTGCATCGATATTTTGTCTAAATTTGCCTGGGCTAGAGTCTTGAAAGATAAAACTTCTAGAAGCGTCATTCGTGCATTTCGGAGCATACTAAAAGAACAGAATAGAAAACCTCAGGCATTACAAACCGACAAAGGCAAAGAATTTCTGAATAACCCCTTTCAAAAGTTTCTTCGTGACGAGAAGATTCGTTTTTTTACCACAAATAACGAAACCAAAGCTTCGGTGGTAGAGAGATTTAATCGCACTCTCAAAACAAAAATGTGGCGCTACTTTACGGCCAATGGCACTCGGCGCTATGTGGACGTGCTGCAAAAATTCATCGACGGATACAACAGGAGTAAACATAGCAGCATCGCTATGGCCCCAAAGAATGTAGATAAATATTGTCAAGAAGAGGTGTGGCAGAGACTCTACGGAGATGTAGCCGTGAAAGATGTGGTAGAAAGAGGATTTAAATTTGCACTGGGTGACACCGTACGCATCAGTATGGCCACCCGTCCTTTTCGCAAAGGTTATCTACCCCAATGGACTGATGAAGTGTTTACGGTGGCCCGTAGAATACAACGCGTGCCTCCTGTGTACCGACTTAAAGACTATGGTGGAGAACTGATAGAAGGCACCTTTTACGAGCAGGAAATGCAAAAAGTGTCCAAAGAAGACCAAACTTATCGCATCGAAAAGATTATACGTCGTCGGATACGAAACGGTCGCAAAGAATATTTCGTAAAGTGGAAAGGTTATCCCTCCAAGTTTAACAGTTGGGTTACCAAAGTCTACACTTATAAAAACATGTAAGATATGAATAGACTCTTCATTTGCTAAAAGTTCCCTGGAAAGAGACATGGCACATTCGTTTTACGTGACTTTACCCAACAATAGTTCCCCGCTTCTGTATCCAGACAACACTGTCACTCGTTATCGGGTAAAATTAGCACAACCCATCTCTTTGGAAGGACAATGGGAAGTAGGTCTCGCCGAGATCATTTATCCTCATCAGTGGTACAACGTGGACGAGGAGTGTGAGTATTCCTACACGGTGAATGGTGGTCAACAGTGGTGGCGTAAACAAATCGAGCCTGGATTTTACGGGAATATGAAAGATATTTTCGAACTCTTGGAAACAAATTACCTCGAACATATCAAATACGTCTACCACGACAAAACTGGAAAGTTGGAAATTCGACTCGAAGAGGGTGCCCAAGTCAGATTCAAAGGAAGGCTAGCGGATATGCTGGGTTTTCAGACGGAAGCGCCGACCGTGACTCAGAGTATGACATTAGGCCGCCCGTTAGATCTCAGACAACCTCATAATCTGTTCGTGTACTGTGATATTGTGGAGCCTCGCGCGGTCGGCCATACCAGGGTACCTCTCCTACGCGTGGTTAACGTCAAACAAAAGTACGGCGAAGACGTTAGTTTGATCTTCACCAACATTCATTATCAGCCTGTCAAGCAAAAATATTTCGACACCATCGAAATAGATATAAGGGATAGCATCGCACGGGGTAACGTCATCGTGACACTTCATTTTCGTCTCAAGAGAGCTTCTCACTTCATTTAACCATGCCTCATCATCGTCATCGTTGCGAGTTTCGTAGTGATCCGAGGGATTACGAACACTATTATCTCAATCAAACCGGTCACGGTGTTCCAGTGTTTCAAGGGGGTAGAGCCCAGAGAGGATATGGACTTGGCAATATACTCGGTGGTTTGTTTCGGACGGCTGTACCTCTTCTCAAAAAAGGTGCCAAGGCTCTGGGGAAAGAAGCCCTACGGACGAGTATGGACATTGCGGGGGATGTGCTCGACGGCAGATCTCTTAAGACTTCGGTGAAACAAAGACTATTGGCTGCCGGGAAAAGAGTCGCTCGAAAAGCCATCACCAGAGTGGGGGCGGCTTCCAGAGGAAGCTATAAAAAGCGTAAGCAGTCCTCACCAACCACCAGAACCAACCCAGCCAAGAGAGCGAAAAGATCTCCAGATATTTTTGATTAATCTGTTATCCGTTATGTCACTGTTACACGAGGCCTCGTGCGAATGCACAAAGTCCGAGCTGGATTTATTTACGGTACCGCCCACGCAAACGAGTATAGAGAAAGGACAATGGATAGAATACCACCCCATCGCTAACATAACTGACAGTGGACCCATCGAATTTTACGTGTCGGGATCTTCGGAAGAATACGTGGATTTGGCCCAGACGCAACTCTATGTGAAAGCTATGATCACGTTGGCAGATGGGGGCGACATACCCGCTGATGCTAAAGTTGCTCCAGTCAACCTCTTTCTACACTCTATGTTTAGTCAAATTGACGTCAGCCTCAACGAGCGACTTATTTCTACTTCTACGCCTACTTATCCCTACCGCGCTTTGATGGAAACGCTGTTAATTTACGGTCCGGACGCCAAACACTCTCATCTTACTTCGGCTCTCTTCTATAAGGACACGGCTGGTCGCATGGATCGACCCGACCCTACGGCAGCCGGAGACGCCGTAAACCACGGTTTACACAAGAGATATGCCCTTACCAAAGGTAGCAAGACGGTCGACATGCTCGGGCCTGTTCACAGTGATATCTTTTTTCAAGACAAGTATTTGCTGAACGGTGTCGACATGAAACTCAAACTCATCAGGAGCAAAGACACGTTTTGCCTCATGTCGGATGACGCCGACGTCGAGTACAAGGTAGTGGTCAAGGAAGCGTCCTTGTTTGTCAGGAAAGTCAAACTAAATCCCGGAGTGACCCTCGCTCACGCTCGTGCGCTAGAGAAAGCCACCGTAAAGTACCCGATCAGACGGGTGGTGACAAAAGTGTTTTCGGTCCCGACGGGAAACATGTCAGTCGTGCAAGATCACGATCACTTCTTGGGTCAACTACCTAAGCGGCTCATCGTAGGGTGCGTGCGAAATACCGCCTTTAATGGTTCGTATCAGCAAAATCCTTTCAACTTTGACCATTTTGGAGCTAACTTTTTAGCCGTGTATATGGATGGTGAACAAATCCCTTATAAGCCTCTGAAACCAACATTTACGGCGGACGGCAGTGGCAACTACATCAGGGCCTACCACACACTTTTCTCCGGAACCAATAAAATGAACCAAGACAAGGGAAATGCTATCAGTCGCAAGGATTATCCCGGAGGTTACACACTGTATGCCTTTGATCTGACTCCCGATTTATCTTCTGGTGGGCATTATAACCTCGTAAAGCAAGGAAACCTTCGCATGGAAATGCAGTTTCAACAGCCTTTGCCTACCACCGTCAATGTGATCGTGTATGCCGAAATGGACAATATCATAGAAATTGACAGAGCACGCAACGTAGTATTTGATTACACCAGCTGAGCAGTCAGCAATGGATAGTTACCAGATCACGCACCTTTTGCGTTCAGACGCATTTTCCAAACTCTACTTTCAGGGTGTGTTTCCTTCGGACGGTTTGCTTCGTTTTAACCCGACTTTTCCTTGTGCGATAGTTGTCAACACGGAACAGGGGCACCTCCCTGGATCACATTGGGTAGCCGTTTTCATTTCCAAACATGGCATCGGGGAGTACTTTGACGCTTACGGTCTACCGCCCTCTGTCATACCCGACATTGGTTTATTCTTGGATCGTGTCTGCGTCAGTCAGAGATACAACAAAGTGACTCTACAAGGACTATTTTCCACCGTATGCGGCCAGTACACTGTCTATTTTCTCCTGCATAAAAGTCGAGGATGGAGCTTAGAGGAGATTACATCTTGGTTTACCCATAACCCAGAAGTCAACGACCAACTCGTGCATGGCTTTATCGAGAAACATTTCCCGTGTGTGGACGAACCTATCTACGATCTCTCTTTCAACGCGCAAGTGTCGACGGCTAGGCTGCAAAGAGGAGGAGGACTGGGGTTTTGAACAATTAGGGAGATGGAAGTTTTACCTAGCTTTTTTGTTTTGAAGATATGCCTGTAGGATGATATAATTACTATATTTGTTGTGATGAGCTATCGGAGTGATGATCTTTACGTCAGGGCTTCGTTTTTATAAAATCGAGGAGAGCACTGAATTACTCTCCTGGGATCATCAACACTGTGAAATTGCTCTCCTGGACAAAACAGTCTCTAAAACACATACACTGTTTTACTCTCCTGGAGTCTTTCAGGAGAGCAATTTGCTCTCCTCAATATTTGTACAACTTATGTTGTAGTAATTAGCATACAGTATATTAAAACTGGCTAGTTCCCAATGTATATACAGTGCAGTATTGTATGCAGGGCATTCCTATCTTTAAAAAGATAGGACACATTCGAAGTCATTGGAACCACTCAACATTTGTTATTCTGACAACTTAGCAATGTGCCTTGATATTTCTTAGAAACAAAAAAGATAGAAATGAATTTGTTTTATACAGTCATTCTGTTTATTTCTCGATCAAAAATTTACAACACATTCTTTGGCAAACTGATTTAAGTGAAAAGAGTTCCAACAGGTAAGAATCATTTAACAAACTTTTCAGATACTCTCAGTTGATGTGAACATATTAGATCTACTGTAAGTACAGCATCTTAGGACTTTCTTCACTAATATCTTAAAGATGTTAGTGAAGATAGCCCATTTTAATAAGCAGGAAGTAGCCCCATACATAGGGGAATACATGTTTACAAAAATTACATGTCAAAATTTTCTGAAGGTTCATTTAATTAAAACGTAACAGAAGCCAAGAAAAATTAAACTGCATGAAATGTTTTTTTTTTTTTTTTTTTCTATCTTACACTTGCATCTTGTTTTATATTTTGGTATTGTAAACATGAATAAACTGAACTGAACTGCTTCAAAGTCTCTATGTCTCTCCCACTTTAAATTGGAAATCAGTATTTGTTTGTTACTTTTCCAATATGAGAGTTCAAAATGAAACTGTCTTTTATCCATCATTATTGTCATCTTAACTGTATAACAGGGTTTGGATCAAAGCTCTTCTGTGGTCCATACGATGTGGCCTTTTAAAATGATGAGTCGGAGTCTTCACTTGAAGTTGTCTTTGTCGGCGAAGATACAGCCAGCATGTCTGGCTCAGAGAAAACATCTGGTTCTTCAGAAACAACAGATTTCTCATCTTCAGCTGGTTCAGCATCCTCCTTTAGGTCATCTCTCTTTCGCTTTTCAGGTTCATCAACATCAGATTCTTCAAGACCCGAGAAGCTCAACTCCAGTTCAGGTTCAGACTCCTCCCTCGATGCAGAACTACTGCTACTGCAGCTGGAGTGTTCTTTGGGGTCTGGATTTAGGTCATGCCTTGGCCTCTTTTCAACTGGACTGGACAATTCTAACCTCTGTTTACGTCGTTTCTTCTGCATAAACTGATCAAGAGCATCATCGATTATGGCCTCCCTCTCTGTCTCCAACCAGATGCGATCATTAGCTTTTATGAGCATTAAATCCTCCATCCTGGCATGTTTCAGCGAAATTCTTCGATCGGACATCATGGAAGAAAGCACACTGAACCCCGATTCTACCGTTGCATTACTAATATGAAAATGTTTTGAAAATGAATTTCACCCTTTGAAAATGTTTTAAAAAATAGACGGAGTAGGCTTCAACTTTGCCTAAATACAGTGTGTTAGGCTATAAATTTTACCATTTTACCATTCTCATGTATAAACGGATCAGAATAAAAAAGACACCCTTTAAAAATCATGAAAAAATGACGGTGTAGGTTTCAAATTCGCATATACTACAGTGTGTTAGGGTACAAATTTGACCATTCTCACATATAAGTGGATCAGAATGACGAAAGACACCCTTTGGAAATTTTTACCAAAAAATGACGGTCTAGGCTCCAAATTCACCTATATTGCAGTGTGTTAGGCTATAAATTTGACCATTCTCATAGAAAAGTGGATCAGAATGAAAAAATGCACCCTTTGAAAATTTTTACAAAAATGACGGTCTAGGCTGCAAATTCGCCTATACTACAGTGTCTTAGGCCATAAATGGGACCCTTCCCACATACTGTATACCGGTATGTGGATCAGAATGAAAAAAGGCACCCTTCGAAAATTTTGACAAAAATGACGGTCTAGGCTTCAACTTCGCCTAATCGCCTATACCAAAGTGTGTTAGGCTATTAATTTAACCATTTTCATGTGTAAATGAATCATACTGAAAAAAGACACCATTTGAAAATCTGTACAAAAATGAGGGTCTAGGCTCCAAATTCGATGAAACTACTGTGTGTTAGGATACAAATTTGATCATTGTTAGGTGTATTAGATCAGAATGAAAAAAAAAGATGTTGTAGGCTACAGTATGCCTTTTAGTTGGAAATTTTCTCTGAGAAAGTTTCTGATCACTGTTTTCGAAAAAAAAGTTGTCTGGTACCTCGTCCTAAATTTAATTATAATGGAGAATGCCTAAAGCCACGTGTAAACATGACTGGGGGATGAGGATGTTCCAGCCAAATAAAAAAACAAAGCAGAATGTGATAATGCAAACAAGACCTGTGGGATTAATCCAGCAGACATTGAATTACGTAGGTCTAGGCCCTATACGTACCTTTGATGAAATATGTCTTGTTGCCGTGTGTTTGCTCACAAATGGTGAGCCTACTGCATAAGCTTTGATGTCATTTCTGGCCTGGCCTCGAATTCTTCCGTCACGTGAGATTTTATCGATATGCGCACGACATACAGTACACCAAATTTTTGTAACCATTTCACGTCCATTTATGTCATCGGTTTCATAACCAAATGTTGGTAAGTTCCATCGCAAGAATGTAGTTAACTGTACTGGATGCGCCATGATTGTTACATCTTAAGACAACGTACTAGGCATAATTTGGCGCCGCAAGCTAGTTTTTTTTTTTTTTTTCGTAGGAAACTAAAGGAAAATCGATTTTTGAAGAATTTTTAAATTTGTTTCAAAATCATGGTTAAGGTTAGGTAAAGGTTAGAGTTAAATAGACAAGGAATATTTGACCAGTTCTTTCATAAACCGGTTTCAGAATTACCAAAAAAGGTTCGAAAAGCTGTTATTTTGGAATAAGGGGTGTGACTTATTTCCAAGAAGCTGATTGGTCCATTGGCATGAAACTTCCTAGGCCGCCTACGAAAAAAAAGTCGCAGGGCGCTGTTGGAAATCCCCCTATAAGAACACATGCTGTTACTGCGCAGCTGTTCCACTGTACAGCGTGCGATTGCTGGATGAATCCAAACAGAACATGGATGTAACATTTGTCCGCCCGACCACTTACGAAGGCACGAAACCACGTGACTGAATCAGCAATTCCTACAATCGAAGCTGTGGCTTCGATTAATTAAGAATCATTTTACATCGTTAAATACTTTCTGACATTGCTTCAGTGGCCTATTTGGACTCCTACATTTATACTGTTGGGGGATTCATATTTACTTTAATAACATGGTGAATCGTGGAAGAAAATTTTCATATCGGAAGCTGTCCGGTACTGTTATTGGAGAGTAAAAAAGACAAGCATATACCACAAGGCTTTTCAAAATTATAATTATTATAAAGCAAACGAGATCATTGGAAAGTTTCAATATTTTTCCTTCTACAATCGGATCGCCCGTATCTTGGCATGGACCTTAGAAAGACACATGACTTGCACGACGCATTTACATTGAGTGCACAGTACTACTGACGAAAACATGGTAAGCAGCGAGCGAGCTAGGCAGGTTTTTGTAGGAATGCAAGCCGACAACACAGGCTGAACGAGCACTGATATCGACGCTTGTATAAAGTCTGCTTGTGCGATCTGATGAACCATTGACCTCAGACCGCCTTTAGGACTGTACAAAAATACGTGAATTTCAAGCCGTTGGAATTTGATTACAAACACTTAGGCTACAATACAACATTCTTACGTGCTTTCTTTTCATGGAATTTCGAGATAAAAAACATCGCACAGAACACAATAAAGACACGCAATTTGTAACCCTTCTAAGCTGACTGTTTTGCTCCAGTGACGGGCGTTTAGGTGAGCACGGGCGATCACTCGGCTTATAACGAAACCCCGTAAAAGTTGGTTACGGTAAGAAAAGCTTCGGCTGTAATTTTTCCCTCCTCTTCATTTTTGAGGAGCGCAGTTTTATTGCTCTCCTGCAGAAATTAAGGAGTTTGAAAGCGCGCTAATAATTTTTTAGGAGCGTGGTGAATTACTCTCCTAAAGCTAATTTTAGGAGCGCGAAGAAGCGCGATAGCGCCGGCGCTCCTTAAAAACGAAGCCCTGTTACGTTATGGTTTAATAAAAGAAAGACAAAAAAATATTGAAACAAGTCTTTGTGTGGTTTCTCAATCGTGTTTTTATTGCTTCCATGTCTTTATCTCGTAATGTACAGTTCAAATCGACAGATATATCATTGACTGCCTCATCCACCCTGATATAAACTCGAAAAAGTAGCTTATTATAATGTATAGTAGAATTCGATACAAAAATAGTCGACTGCCCCCATCCACCCTGATATAAACTCGAAAAAATTAGCTTATTATAATGTATAGTTCAATTCGACAGACGAATAATTGACTGCCCCCATCCACCGTGGTATAAACTCGTCTTCGAGGTGTCCCTTGATGATGCTGTTGACCTTCGAGTTCTCCAAAGCCTCGACTGACAGTTCCGGTGACTGAGACCAGCTCGTTCGTAGTTGTTGCGTCACGGCCCGGACGGAGTCAATTTCGACACTTTTTAGCAAATAATCCCTCACAGCATCGATGACCCATTCGTCTTTCACCAAATGGTGCAAGTCATTAAAATACATATCAGTTACAGGCACGTTCGAACCAAAGTTCAGACAACGGTGATCCAATTGAGAAGGCCATCCCATGTCACAACCCTCGCAGTTTTGTTTCAAATACCCATAAGCCACTCTGTCCACCATCGAAGCAAATATGTAGGCCACCATTTCCCTGGCAGTGTCCGAGATTTTGATTTCTCTGAGACCGTTGCAAACTGAACGAGACAAAAGAATAATCAGTCTAAGTTAATTTGTTCACTGCGGCATTGATTCGATGAACTTGTGCATACAGTTTCTTCCACTCTTCCACCCGTAAATTGATACCTTTCTTCCCCGCAATCAATCTATCTTTTGTTTCACCACCGAAATATTCTCTGATATTGATGTACGGTACTCCTCGATATTGTTTTACGACAACGTGGCGCTTACCTCCCAACGGGAATCTGGTGGTGGACTCCTCCATAAGCTTCTGGTACGGTTTGCCCAGCGCCGCCCCTTTCTCGATGGGCTTTTCTTCGTTCGGTGACCTTCCAGATGTTGTTGCAAGATTTCTTTCGGGTTCCTTTGCTTCAGTGTAAAAGGAGGGGACGAAAACTTCTGTCAAGTCGATATTAGCGTTCTCGAATAGCGCTAGGTTGGTTGACGGACTCTTCACCAGTGCAGGGAGCTTATCGGAACGCATTTTCGTTTGCTCGTTCACAAAGTATTGTTTATCGTCTTCCACATTGTAATGCACACGCCAGCCAGCATTGTACAACTCGTCTGGTACTTCTGGAAATATCTGGTTGTCTTCCATGGCGTTTTTAATTGGCTGCTTCTTCTCGAGATAATTGCAAAGTCGAAATGAATATCTTGGTCAAGAAAATTCCATCTTTTATAGAGTCTCTCCCCTAAAAGTAACACATGATGTCATGTAGACGTGTCCTGACACGTTTCGTATCTAAAATTAGCCTATTACAGCTCTAACGAGCTACTTCAAAGGATTACGTCATTACTCGTGTTATGACAAGTTTTGTTCTAAGAATAGACGATGACCGAGAAAGAAAAAGAAAAAAATAATGACGTCATTTTAAAACGTTATAACATGTTTTCAAACCTACCATTGCGCAATATAGCAACACAATTCTCATATAGCACCCCCATTTGGATGTCCTAAAAAGCGGGGCTGAGGTAGCCCTGAAATGTCCCGAAAAACGGGGCTGGGGTAGCCCCTGGGGGGGGGTAAGCCCATGCCATCTCTCCACTACTGTGGTATACCAAAGTTGCCATAGTTCACAATACTATTTATGCTGTAATTCGTTTGTGGGTGGCAGCCATTTGTTATAGGCTTTCTTACTTGTGCTCGGATTTCGAATCGCCGTTTGGCCAATGGAATCAGTCTCTGCTAACTAGAGATGGATCATGAAAACTGCCGAGAAGATACGATCCAAGGGTGGGCGAAGCAGTAGCAAGGGTTGCCTCACATGGACGGGGACCAAAACCAAAAGTCACCCGAGGGCTACACCATACGGTGTCGTATACTTAAGGCCGCCATTTTGAACGAAGAAGAGCAAGTTGAAGGTACATCAGACAATTGCTTCAGCATTTCGTTGCATATAGTATTATAGCCTAACGTTAGTCGTCCGTTTTGCTTTGCATATTAACAGAACACCTGCTAGCCTAGCCAACCGTTTACCTTGCACCCATATGCACGCTACTTCGCCTGTATAAATTCACACCGTGACACGTACGAGCTACTACTGCGCGAATTCTTTACAAATATCTTCCTACAGATGCCTCTATCGAGCATGCGTTTAGGAAGCTTGGTATTTACTTTCTTCACATCTAATTAACAGAAAAAATTACGAGGCAGGTTAATACGCCTTTCTGACAGGGCTGTTTCCGACAGTTCGTAACTGAAGTTTGCGCTAGAAGGTAAAAACCCCTTCCCGATGGGCAGTCAGCAGCCCCCCCCCCCCCCCACATACATCTGACCCACTCTCTATCATGTTAGGTGGCACATCCTTCACGCACCCCTATATCATGGCAGACAATTAATGTAAGATGATTCCCTCCTCACTCAAAATGCATGTTTTTTGATACCATCAAATAAAGTCAAGGTTCTGAAACTAATTCTCGATAGAGGTGCCTTAAGGTGGCGCCCCACCATTGATTGTTGCTATTGACTTACACACTAAACAGACCTTACTCTGGCTCTTATTCCTTGTCCAAGGTTTCAACGCTAGCATGTGACCCACCAATGCAAAACTCACCACGTGTTGGTTGTTACTAGCACATTAAAATTCTCATAGCATGACCAGTGACTTTTTGAGCTACAGGCGTATGAATACCAAAGAAGTGATCCGCCCCCTTGTCACTCACCAACATGAGATAGGTCCACTGTCTTCCCAAAGCCTTGCAATCGGCTCGGGTGGAACCAATTTCAACCATTTTTCACACCATAATCTCCAACTCAATAACTACCAAATACATTCATCAAAGGATTCAGTGGCTTCTCATAACAAGGTGAAAATTAACCCAAACAAAATTTATAGGGACTTCATGTTGTGCAATATAATGGTGGAGCGCCCCCTTAAGGGTGGTGTCACTTTCCTGTTATAACAATTGACCGATGTGTGTTTCATTAACACATGGCCAACATTTCCTGTCAAAAGAGTTCTACATTGAATACTCTACACATTATTTCAGTTCATATTTCCATGATTCGGCTAAACCGTTCAGAGTCAAATATAATTGCAAATAAATTTTAAATGTGGCGGGTGGTCAGGGCGCCGTACATTACGCGAAAACCATCCTCTATAAAGACCTGGCCCGACTCCCGCACTTTTTGCAAGAAAAGTGCGGTTACCGCAAGCCTAACCCGACTTCCTGTAATCGGCAAACATTGCACGAGAGCAACCTCTCTGATTGCCACGCAAACAAAGGGTTCTCTGTTAGCACACATATTGGGTGATCTCCCGGCCTGATATCAATTAACACCATTGACGGACAAAGATATATCAATACGCTTGTGATGAGACCCCGT
The DNA here is from genome assembly GCA_029531755.1 of Holothuria leucospilota. Lineage (NCBI taxonomy): Eukaryota > Metazoa > Echinodermata > Holothuroidea > Aspidochirotida > Holothuriidae > Holothuria > Holothuria leucospilota. The sequence continues at coordinate 67,613 of JAIZAY010000077.1, forward strand.
TATCCCTTTACTCAGTTCTGTTCTTATGTGCAAATGGAAAAGTAGGAACCACTTAAAATGATTTCAGCCATCTCAATTCTGTATAATTTCGGGGAATGGGGTAAAAAAACATGTGCTTGGGTAAGGAAAAACTGAAAATTCGTATGAAAGTGGTGTGTATACATCCCAAGAACTGCAACGTGGCCCCTTTGAATGGTATGTATTGGCTGTCGTATATGTATCCGTAGCCTTCAGCATTTTAGTTTGCATACATACACGTACACGTGTGCATAGAAATTAAACAGTATTTCCCAGCGGCACGGAGGAGGAGGTTGTGCCTAGCTAGGCTAGCCGCGCAGCCGGCCTTGGCCTTGCGTACTCAAGCTGCAGATATAATAGTTAAACTTTTTGAACATAGCTGGCGGCCCAGAGCTACCTCATGACTGATTAATTCAGTTTCAAAGCAAAGAAATAAACATGGAAGACTATAATGGGAAGGAAGTACAAGCTTTCGACGAGGAATTGGGTAGATGGGAACCAGCAAAGATAGTGGAGTTCTTCAACGACGACGGTTCCTACCTCGTTTCCTTTATCGGATGGGGCAGTGATTATAACACTGTTGTTCAACCTCATCATCTCGGGGTTGCAGTGCATCCATTCCAGAGTGAAGTCGGTGAGTAACGTAACAACTAACAATTTGCAATTTGGCAAACCTGTCGTAGGTTAAGGTACTTGTGACAGACTTATTCGATTCCACTACTGTATTTTCACAGATTTGCATCTAGGCCTACTCGTGATCTTAAAGTTAAACTTAGCTAAATCGGAGCATTGTAACTTACCTAACTCACATACAGGCCTAAGCCTACAGTATGTGTACCAATAGCGTGAAACCCGTTTTGGGGACTGTATTCTTCAGAACATAACCAAATTGTACATCTAGTCTCTAATATTCAGTACAAAGATCAAGTCTTTCATACAGCACTGAAATAACCCCGCAAATGTTATTTGGATATCGGTGAACACACATTTGTATGTTTCACGCTATTGGTACACATACTGTAGGCTACACCTACCTAGGCTAGGCCTAGCCTAGGCTAGTACAATATATGTGGGTAGCCTATAGTGGAGTTAGTGAACGACATGACTGCAGTCCTTTACTGAGGAGTAGCTTAGGCTAGGCCTAATTCAGGCTCTAATTTAGAAAGAGTGCCCGGAAGTGACGTGAGCTGGTACGCATAGGAATAAGGTTAGGGTTATAGCCTATACGTAGTACTAGTAGGCATACGGATAGAGATAGGCCTAGGGTTATATACGTGATACGCATAAATATAAGGTTAGGGTACGTATAACGGATATAGGGATAGGGTTGTATACGTGTTATGCATAGAGATAGGTTAGGGTTATACCCGTAGGGATATATTTTATACGTAGAGATATAGCCTATGTATTATATATACGCAATGGAGTAGGTGTGTATAGGCCTAGGCCTATATAGTATTTCAAACCTCTTGCCGGCAGCTCGGCTCGCAGCGCTATAGGCCTAGGTTAGGGCAACATTTTCTATGCAGAATGGCATGGGCCCCCCTGTAGCCTAGGCCTAGGTCTAATTGCTTTTTTGCCGGTACTAAGAAGTCGGTGATAGCCTAGGCCTAGCTGTAGCCTAGGCCTAGGTCTAATTGCTTTTTTGCCGGTACTAAGAAGTCGGTGATAGCCTAGGCCTAGCTGTTGTTTTTAGAACAGTAATAGCCTATAAACTTAGCGCCTCGCTGTAACTTGCAACCATGCACAAACAACACATAACTTCGTAAGCAGCTGTAAACTGAAATTTTTATTTAATTTTCCATGAAGAAACAGAAAACTAGCTGACTAACGCTTTTAAAAATGGTACACGCACTGATCAAATATATGCTTTAAAAAAATCTGTCATGAAACTTACAACGGAGTAACTATAGTATACCCCGCCACGGTCGAAAAACACTTTTTTGAAAACGAGGAGGCGAAGTCGATTGTTATTTTGAGAACGAGTCAACTCACATTATGTGTTTATGTGTTATTTGTGTTCATGTTTTTGAAAAAAAAAAATGTCTTAGTCCACTGAGCCTCCAGTTTTGAGTGGAGTCGCAGTCGACGTAGTCACAGTGGCCGTTGATAAATTCAATTGTTATGCAACACAATGATTATGTGTGTTTTGTGTAAATATTTTTGGAAAAATATCTAAGTCCACTGAGCCTCCAGTTTTGAGTGGAGGCGCAGTCGCAGTCGACGTAGTCGCAGTTGACGTAGTCGCAGTGGCTGTTGATAAATTCAGTTAGGCCTATTTTGCAACACGATGTGTGTTTTGTGTAAATATTTTTGGAAAAATATCTAAGTCCACTGAGCCTCCAGTTTTGAGTGGAGGCGCAGCCACAGTGACGGTTGATAAATTCTTGTTATTTTGCAACACAATAATTATGTGAGTTTTATGTAAATACTTTTGGAAAAAAGTCTAAACCCACTGAGCCTCCAGTTTTGAGTGGAGGTGCAGTTGCAGTCACAGTGGCAATTTATTAATGCAGGTTATTTTGTCAAGTCTGTGCTTCACTGTGACTGCGCCTCCGGAGGCGAGGTGAGGTTTATTATTGGCGGGTTATTCTACAGTTGTATCCTTACAACTATTCAGTCTTGATACCGGGACGTTTTTAGCCTTAGCGGTAAATGGAGATATAAATTTTGGTCAGGGGCGTTTTAACTTGGTAAGCGGTGACAGTACACAAGGCAATGCTTATAGTAAGGCGGGAGGAAAAAACAACATATGGTAGTTGGGGTAAAAAAAGACAAGCCCCAATCAATATAGTCCTAAACTCTTGTACACTGCATACTTTAGCCCTATTAGTCTAATTTTAACATAATTTTTAGACCTTTGACTGACTCTTCGACCGAGCAATGGAGCGTCCAAACTAAACCATTGCTAATTTTGACTGCACCTATCTTGAAGTTCTCACCTCTTCCCCGAAACTTTTTACTATGGAAAGTATGGTTCTCTATGAAAGTATGGTTCTCTATGAACCACCATGTTTTTTTTACCCCAAAATGGGTATATGGGAATGGGGTAAAAAAAAAAAAAACAGGGCCTAGTGTTATAATTACATATGTGTCAACATAGTTTAAATACCCTAAAGTAGCCTAACACACTGTAGGCTTACACCAAAATACCATATATATATGGCATGAATAACTACTACTGTGATAATATTTTCATACTTAGTACTGACTCTGAGCATCAATACTTCATTTTTGGGGTAAAAAAAAAAAAAAGAAAAAAGTTTTCCCTTAATCCTTTACAAAAGTCAGATTTCTTCATGTGTAAAGATGTTCTGCTGAGCAGTTGACAAGAGTGAAATATAAAAGAAATCATACACCTTTTATCTTAAAGTTTAGGGAAATTGTTTTTTTTTTTTTTTTTAACCTGTCTCACAACAGTGACTGACAATTGATGTGACTCACCCCTCTGTTACTGTTAATACATATATTAATTTACATACATTAATTTATTCTTTTAAATTTGAAATTAAAAATTACTTTGAATTCTGTGAATCAGTGCCAAAATGGTAATGTGGTCAATATTGAGGTCAAATTTCTGAGCAGTACAGTATCAGTGTATAATTTTAACGGTCGTCCGGTCGTCCGAGACGACCTGAATTTGCGACGGACAACCAAATGTTGCAAAAACACGTGCTCGAGGTTGTCTTTCGGGACTACCAAAAATTCATTGTCAGAAAATCAATATCAGTATTGGATGATATTAGCATTATCGACTAGATACTGGTATCAGTAAAATTTGTGAGATTCGTTTATCAATTATTATCACTGTCAGTTTTTCTTCCTACATCTTGCATCACCGTGAATAATTGTATGCACAACAAACATAATTACGATGATACTATAGGCCTACCCCAAGTCACAGCATGCATTCTCAGCGTACACCACTTGCGTAGCTTTGAGTCAAACCATGCAAAAATTTGCTTGCGGCTCGCATTAGACAGCACATGCTTCAGTAAAAATGTTTCGTACGTATGTATCCAATCCATACAACACGAACGTACCGACACGAGTGTTTGTATGTTATGTTAAAACCCCCTGTGCTAGCTCTGCTGCATGTTCCAAGGCATATATTAACCAAACTGCCACCGCCTGTCACTCAGTGTTACTTCAAAACAGGAGACTAGGCTAGGCTTAATATATCTCCATATGTAAACTTGTTAGGATAGGACAGCAGCCAACGGAAGTAACTCTGAAGAAAAAAGTATCGTACGGGAAAATTACGCAAGAAAATTTTTCGAAACCAATAAACAGGGCTTAGTTAAAGTATTGTACACCTGTGTTGAAGCTATTTTATGAAATGAATGCCATCTAGATAATTTTAGATGTCATTCACTTTTACGTTTGAGATGGCTACCCTGAAACAAACATCTACACAGTACTGTGTACTAGTATAGTATCTTGAATTGAAATTTTAAAGAACTCGGAGGGATCGTAGGCACAGATTTTTGGACAACATTCTCAGGGTTAAAGTAGCTTAGAAATAACTTATCAATATTGATTTTAAGAGATAATAAAAATGAATATTGATAACCTCACTTTTTTGTAGCTCGTGTCAGTTACGTTCATGGGGTGAATGGTTGAAATTTTTTTCTCATGCCAGCAAAACTGGTGTGAGGCTGTCAGCTATTGTGATGTCAGGTATTTATCTCTGTCCGTCTTTCTGTCTGTTAGCATTTGCAAAAGTGGCTGTCATTCACACATCTTTCAAGGGGTCCTGATGAAACTTGCATGTAATATTCCTTGGGTAATGGGCCATTTAACGTGTTTAGAAATTATTGGTCTATGGTCCCACACGGGCCCTACAGCCTATTTTATGGAGTTTTGCACAATGCTCCTCTTGCAGAGATTCTCTTGTACAAAATTGATAGTTTGTCATAATGATACTCTTTTAGTGGTAGGCCTACAATCCCTGCAGGGTGTCCCCACATTTGGGACCCAAGACCAAAGATGGGCCGTAGGGTCCATTTGTGAAATATTGCAAAGTGATTAACTTTTCCAATATTTAGTGTTAAAGAGAGTTGATGGAATGTTATAGTGATGCTTGGTTAGTGATCTGTGTGGTATTCTGGAATTTCGGTCCAGGTCCCGTGTGGGGCCGGACGCCAAGACCCCATTTTACGAAAGGCCGCAAAGTGCTTCTTCCACAACAGATTCATTTGTACAACGTTGATTGTTTGTCATAATGATACTTGGTTAGTGGTATCTTCAAGTTATACAGAAATTTTGGGCCCAAGGTCCAAGATGTGCCCTGGCATTCATTACGTGAAATATTGCAAAATTGTTGACCTCCAATCCTTCAGCCACAGTTAAACAGTTGACCACCTGTCATAATGACGCTTGATTAATGACCTGTTTCTTTTTTATTGATATTTGGGTCTAAGGTCCCATGGAGCATGAGGCCCTTTCTATGAAATCCACATTGTGGCTTTCTGAGGACAATAAAAAATGGAGGTAACACACACAGTCAAAACATCATTTTCAGTGGTTGGGTTTATTTTAGTAGCTATATAAGTCCAAAGTATATGCCCCATTGTGGTTGTGCATGTATCACCTTTAGTAGGGATTACTGTACAGGTGATAATTTGGGTCTGGAAAAACTATGGAATGGTCTGGAATTTCATAGTATATTCACCAAAGTGTGGGAACCCAGGTATAGATATGATTATATTTTGATTATTTCCGAAGTAGCCACATCAAATGCATGTAACGTAAAAAAAAGGTATCTGTCAGTTTCAAAAGTGCCTATTTTACCCTCTAAAATTGTCAGTTTGGGGGTTAAAAAAAAGGGGCAAGGCCTATTTCCACGGATATCACAATATTTACCCTCATTAATAACCCACAGGGCCATTTGTTAGTATAGTGCGGGTACTTTTTTCTCACTGATCCTAGTACAGTAATTTAGGTTGGCTTTATGCGGTCTCAGATGTTGGCATAGGAAGTCTAAAATTGTACCTGCCCCCTTTTATTCTTGGTGGAGGTCAGAGGTCATTTGGGGTCACTTCAGGTCACAAGGTCAAAACTTTGTAAACATAATACCTAAAGAAGGGTAACTCTTAGGGATCTCATTCTTGGCATGTAGATTGCCCTTATTGAGTAGATGATCCTTTTTGTGTTTGTGGAGGTCAAAGGTCATTTGGGGTCATCAGAGGTCAAATGGTAAATACCTTGGAAAATCCTTTTTATTGCTCTGTCTCAAGAAGGGTAACTGTGATCAATCTCATACTTCGCAAGCAGATTGCCCATAATGAGTATATGATTCCTCCTGTATTTGGTGGAGGTCAAAGGTCATTTGGGGTCACCAGAGGTCAAACTATCATAACCATGCTTGTCATGTGGGTGGTTAATGCTTGTACAGTAAAAATATATCCTATAGGCAAGGAATCACTAAGTCTTTTGGCTTTCTGGTTAATCAGTGTGATTTAAACAACCCTGCATACCAGTATACCAGTTAAGCTGCTGTTTTTTCATAGTGATGTTCCAATTTTACACACTAATTTCCAGAGGGGACATGAAAAGACTGTCTCAATTTCATGGGGGGGGGAGAGGGGGGGTTCCTCTGTATGACTTGAGTCTGCTGCTACTACACCAGTGGGTGAAATGTCCAGATCATGTTTCAGCAATTTTGACTGGATGCCAGGTATTTGTACACAGAAGTTAAATCAATTACTGTAACTGCAAATATGCAATTTGGTAAATTTGCTGGTGTGGCTTCTTTTTTTCAGCCTATGCATCTTCCCGTGGCAGGAAAAGGAACCAAAAGGAGGGAGTGTACCTTTCACTCATGAGGTCACTCAAGAGAGGGGACAAAGTGAGGTTTGAACTGAATGGGCAGACCGAAGAAGGCACCGTCCAAGAAGTGGACAGATTCAGTAGAAGACTTGTAGTTCATGTCGGTAGTGAGGATATATCTGTCCATGCCAGCTCTCTGGTAGTACCAACTAATGGTTAGTACAACTATGAGTGACATTGAAGAGTATGCAATTCACAACATTTGGACTCCTAAGTTGAGGGCAATTTTGTTGTATGTGTTAATGCAGGCCTCCAGATTTCAGATTTGGTGGGAACCCATTTTCGGGTTCCGTGAAAGAAGAACATGGGAACCCGTCGGAACCCATTTCTGTATTGAAACACGTGTCACACAACAGACTACTTTATAGGCGAAGACTTTTACATAATGATATAGGCTAGGTTACGTCTTAATTAACACCTCAGAATATCTTGATTTGTGGAGGAAAGGCACTTTTCTGATCATTTATGATATGACCCTAAGTGACCCTTAGATGACCTTTGGCTCCAATCACTGACCATCACTGATAACCCTTTATCCATTCATCAGGGAGTCCAGCTTCCATTCAAATTCAGTGCCCAGGTATTTATTATTATTAAACTCCACTAGTTTTCAAAATAAAATATGCACCCCATTTGAAAACCAAAGAGCTAAAAGAAAGCCTGCTGAGACGCTGGCACTCGATATCGGAAGACCCGAATCTGTGTCAAATCTTTCCGAAGCCACCGTTCCTAGCCTTTGAGAGGGCACCCAACTTAAAAGATTATCTAGTTAATTCTAGACCGAAAAGTGGCGGTGAATTGGAAACAAATCACGAGGACGAAGAATGCTATCTCGATGCTCTCATCGAGGCGCTCTAAAAGAGCATAATTTTGAAAAAATTCTTGTTTTCGAATAAAGACCAGGACAAACTAAAAAATCCGACTACTGATGAAGCTCAACATCTAAAACCAAGAGCAGAAACATGTCTAGTTAAAGGTTTTAGAAACCTAACAGAGCAGTACTACAAAGTATCTGCGGTCCTTAATCTCATCCAACAGCACAGAGATGCTATTTGTCTAATTATAAGACGTTTGACCGTTAAGAACGCAGAAATTATATATTTCTTGAAAAAACACGGGACTGCCTACGTAGTACTGTATCAGATAATGCCACCGCCTACCCTTTTTAATTAATTCATTTGGAATGTCCTCTGGAGGAAATGACATGTGGAGGTTTTATACAGTACTAGTCACTAGTGCATATTGGTTATATGATTGCCCAGATGCTCACAAATAATGAAAGAAATTGAGAGAAATATAGTTGGCTTGTATGGTTGAATGTCATGAATTTTAATGATGGCGTTTCAAATGCTGTAATGTAGTAAAATTCCTTGGTGTCCATTATGTAGAGCTACATTGTACAGTGAATTGAGGCACTCAGTACAGTTACAGTAGTGCTGCTGTACACATGACCTTGATGTCTCAGTAAGTGGGCTAAATGAAAACAGGTCACTTGTCTGGTTCTGTAAACATCTATTCAGAAGAGGCTAGCAGCAAGTAATCCTTGAACAAAGGGCCATTCAAACCTGCAGGTGTGAAGGAGCAATACACATGCTACACAGTGATACATCAGTGATTCTTAGTACAGTAATTGTATAGCCCACTGAGGTGCAACCATTAGTTTTGCCTACTGTATATGCAAGAAAGGCATTGGCTCGATCATAACATTCAACATTATCAAACAGAGTGTAAACTTACACATGCCACAGGGTCTACAGTAGCTACTGTACCCTTTTTCATTTCGTTCAGCGGAAGATAAATTTGTGGAAGGTACAAAATTAATGAGCTTGAATTACCGGTAATTAATTACGACTCCCGTCAGAAAAAATTTGGATTACTCCAGGACAAAACTCAATCCCAGTTTTGCAGTCGTGGAGTCTCTCTCTGGAACTGTCTTCCAAATATATAAAAAGAATCAAGATTCATGCATAATTTTAAGACATCTCTTGAGTTAGTTAGATAAGATTTATTGACACACCAACACGAATGTGTTATACAGTGTCATACAGTTTAAATACGGTTCAAGTCCTGGTTAGTCGCCTTTAACGACAGGCGGGGAATACCGTGGGCCTATTGTACAACCCCCAACCCACAGGGGGCGTGTTTCCGAGCCTAGCCTGGTCTCGTGAACAAACGTGTTCAAGTCGGGAGGCAGTTGCCGATTTTGGATTTAAGTGTGGCACGGCCCTAGGTTGCTCTGCATGCAGTAGAAGGGTACAGCGTGGGATCGTGAGTTATGCAAGGTGAAAATAAGCATGAAAATATATGGGTAAGGCCTAAAATATCCACACCTTTTAGGAGTTTAAAACTGGGATAGTGATTTGAAATGTAAAGAATGATCAACTGAGAATGATGTACAGATTGACCGATGGCAAAAATGTGCCGTCGTTACGGCAGGTGCTTTCCGTGGCTTTTGCCGTCGATGCCGCGGATTAGTTTTCCCCATGTTGTGAGGTCAGCAGAAGTTGAATGTGAATACATACATCATACTGTAAAAATAGTGTTGTCAAAAAGTAGAGTAAATTTGGAGTGAACCTCAGTTTAACAAAGCACCCCCTTTCAGCAAGGAATCACTTGAAGCCTTTGGACTTTCTGGTTAAAATATTAATTGTATAGTGTACAGTGGCTGCATATTATTTAGTCTCTGTCAAAGCACTTAATTCTTTCTACAGTATTCTTACAGACAGTACTGTAAGCGTGAAGTTTCTGTTGTTATTTTGGAGATCTTACACTTTGGTGATACCCGTTTCTATTTGATGTGACATGTTTTTCTAGGCATTGTGAAGCTGCACAAAGTACTGTAATGAAGAAAATTTTTGTTTTGTAGGTACCAGGCAATCTAATCAGACCAAAGTAAAAAGGCAGAAGTTGCAAAAAGTCCCAGCTGCTACTCAAGAGAGTTTGACAGATAATGACTTGCAAGGTTAGTATAATTTAGGTGTCATGTGATAACTGTGGTATAGTAAGACAGGTTAAAAAAACAGGGTAGTTGGGGTAAAAAAAACACCCCCCACAAGCCCCCCAAATAAAAATCAGGGCCGATTTTGATTTCACCGATCTTGAAGTTTGCACCCCTTGTCCGAAACTTTTTACTACGTAAACCACCTAAATGATAGAGAGTTGATTATAGTTCTGTTTGTATTCCTAAAGGCTTGTCTATTTAATTCCATGATCCAATTAACCCCACTATTTCTTTATGAACCATCTTTTTTTTTACCCCAAAACTGGGTATGGGAATGGGTTAAAAAAAAAAAAAAACAAGGCCTAATGTTAATGTTAAATATGTGTCAACATTGTTCAATACCTTAAGCTAGCCTAACACACTGAAGGCTTACAACAAAATACCATATATGCCGTAAACCACTTCTACTGTGATTGATATTTTCGTGCTTACTACTGACTTATGAAGGTGCAACAATACTTCATAAATACTTAAATTGCTATGTTTGTAAAAGCCATTAACAAAGTAGTAAACAACTGAAAAGGAACAAAAAGAATTTGTAATTTTTTAAAAAGCCATTAAATTGACATTGTTTTTTTGTTTTTCCCTGAAAATGAAAATTTGTTGGGGTAAAAAGAAACAATTTTTTAAATTTTTGCCTTAATCTTTTACGCAAGTCAAAATTTTTTTTTTTTATTATGTTAAAAGATGTTCCAACTGGGCAAGGTGTTCCAACTGGACAAGAATAAAATGTAAGAGAAATCATACACCTGTTACTTTTTATTCTAAAGTTTAGGGAATTTTTTTTTTTACCCCATCTCGCTATATTTGATATGATATTTTGGATAGGCTTATAGTATTTGTAGCATATGAACTTGAAAGGTTTGTGGATACAGTACAGGTATGTCTTGTCTACAGTACAGAGTAAAGGCAAGCCAAAAAATTCCCCTAGATGTCTCCGCAGCAATTTCCGTAAAAACAAATGCTGTGGAGACAGCAGCTCTCCATGGCATTTTATGGGATCTCAATTCCCCATTTTGTTCAGGACGAACAGGTGCAGTTACCTTGATATATGATAACAACCAAGTGTAGAAAGACATTCCTCAGATGCAACATCACCGTCCTCCTCCTCACCACTGTCTGGATCGTCACTCGGTGGTTCTCTTTTTTTCTCCGATTGCCCCCATCCAAAATTAGGCCAACCACTCGAAACGACATATTGATTTCTAATTACATAATTTTTGTTTTTGGCTTGTGACCTACTGTACGACAGAGGGGAACTCACTTGGAAAAAGTCCGCATAACACCCCAGAAACTAGACGAGCAAAAGTTATTAACAGGTCGTTTATATAGGAATAACAAAATGCGTTACAGACTGTATGCAATGCTCCACATCATAGCTTTTGCGTCTAGCTTATGAAAAAAAATCAGTCTAAGTGCTCAACTATGATTTTGAATCAGAGAATCTCTGACATTCTACTGTAGTGTGACCTTTTTTTGAATCCCCCACCCCCCACCGGTGTTGGGGGGAAAATTTGGACAATTGTGGGTTTTGATTTATAAGGTGCCAGCTTTTAGTTAAGATAATAGATAATTCCAAATTGTAAATATTTAGCTAAACTTTCAGAGTGTGCATTTGGTAAAACTATCCACACAACTATTTTTACATTTTTTGAAGCCAGTCAACTTTTGTTTTTCTTTCTTTTAATTTTAAAAATAACCAAATTTCAAAGTTGAGATTTTTGTGTACTCATAGATTGGTGCTGGTTCTCATTTTCACAGAGTCAGTGGAATTTTACAGTGCAATGGCTTCTGATGGAAGGTTGATCTGCTGTGGTGATGTTGTGTCCATTACAGGAAGGCCTGATATTAATTTTGGTGTTGCTAAAATCAACAACCATTCAGAAGGATTTCAGGCCGAAGGCAGGATAATTGGTGATGAAGAAATCAATGTGTCTGCACCCGTTCATCGACTTAGTTCTTCAAAGGAAAGGGGCACAAAAAAAGAACAAAATCACCTTAAAGCAGCTAGGAGAGAGCAATTTTTGAAATCAGTTTCTCTGATGAAGACTAACATTGTTTACAGAGCTCAAGTGGGGGGGGGGGCTTTTTAAGTGCATCAAAACGGCACATACAAACAAAAAACAAAACTCAAACCGGATCGGACAGGAACATAAAGGCAAAACTATCCACACACCACCAAATCAAACAGAAAATTATGTTCATTACAACAATAGAACCACACACACAAACACTGACAACAACCCAAATACCCCACAGACCAACCTCCCCCCGGCCAGACTAAAAACAAAGACCACACACCCAAAACCACCACACACCCGAAGACAACACCACGCCCGAAGGCAACACCATGCCCGACGGCAACACCACGCCCGACGGCAACACCACGCCCGAAGGCAACACCAAGCCCGACGGCAACACCACGCCCGAAGGCAACACAGAGCTCAAAGTGAGACGTCAGCAACTGGCCTCCCTCATCGTGAAAGAAGTGAAGTTGTCTCTGAAAAGTAAGCTGTCCTGTAGAATATTTTTTACCACAGGTCCTTGTCAGTTTGATGTCGATTTGGAAATTTTTCAGTTAGACTACTTTACTAAAAGAAAGTGTGAATTTTCTTACAGATTAAGAAATTTAAGTGTTCTTGACAACCTACTTGGTAAGCACTGGGATGTGGAGGTAATGGAAGACAGGGCGTCTTACGTTACTCAAGTTGTTGTAACAATTGTTAAAAATGATAATCTGAATGTCTGTGTCCACACATCGGTGTTTGGGGGTGTAGTAGGAGGCAACTATAGAGAAGTGCTTTATAGAGACATTACTGGGTGCCATAGTACTACCTAGATCTAGAATTTCATTCACGGAGTGGATGGGGGACATTGTTTGGATGGAAGTAACAAGCCCCACATGTATGTTACAAGGGATGCTTTTAATCTAATCTAGACTTAATCGTTTCATGATTGATGGAAACTTCCCACACCATGGGTCAAATTACTAAAGATGTTGGCTGCCCCGGGTATTGTACAACATAACAGTACAGTACATGATTATTCCCCCAAAAATATTACAGTATGTGCCAGCCCCTTCCATCCAAATGATATGCTACCTCCCTTCTTTCTTCCCTTTATGGTATTGTCATGTAAATGTTCACAAGCAAGTATGACTACCATTACAGTATTACTACTTGAAGGAGCATAGACAACTGTTGATATGACTAATACAATTTTAATCAGATTGCAGAATTTTTATTTTTTTTTCCTTTCTTTTTTTCTTTCTAAGGTAGCAAAACCTACTGCAGTGACAACTTTTCAATATCAGTCTGCAAATGGTACACTTACTTCTGTGCTCACAACCGAAATCGTGGGGGGGGGATGTTAAGTGCAGTGTGTGAACATTTACATGAAACTTGTTTTGGAAAGCTTTTTTCATCTGTATTACTGTATACATGTACAGATTTTGAAAGGTTTCTTTCTTCCATGTTTATTTCTATTGTTTTAAATCATTGCTATGGATGATATTTCATTTTTTTTGAATGGTTTGAGGTGCAAGGAGCACCGGCATGGGGCTTCTTGTGCCACTGATGCATTACTAGAATTGTTTTACTTTGGGGTGTGGCTAGTTGGGGAAAAGGTGCACAGTCTCAATGGGGAGATGTTTTCACTTCTGAATCAATTATGTAAGAAAAGAAAGGATTCCAAGAAGGTTTCATGTTATTTGAGAGAAAATATATGGAATTGGCTTGTTGAGAGGCTGCCACAGGCTTAGTCCCCTAAGGGGAGGATGAATGCAGAAATCATATATGGCATTGAATTAATGTGCCAAGATTTAAAGGAATGTTTTGGTAGTAAAGTTTGTGGCTTGTTTTCATGTGAAACGTGGAGCTATGCAAGAAGTTGTCTTACCAGTAGCCATGTTTACATTTGCCTACGCTTACAATGAAAATAAGAGGCATTCTGAGTAAATGCATTGAAGAAAGAATTACTTCATATGCTACTAGGCGGTTAACAAATGAGTGTGCTGGCTGTAAGACCAAATGTTCATTAACTGCATCCTTTGTAAATCTAGCAGATTTCATGATAATTGAGCTTGGTTTGAAAGACAGTAAGAATGTTCAGGTTCCCTCTTTTCAAATTGCTGAAGTGATGGAAGTCTTCAGCTTAAAGTATGAATTGACAGGCTGTGTTTTGACCCAACCAGGTCACTTTCTAAATATTATGAAGATTTCTGGGCATTTTGTGGTTGTTGATAGTCTACCTCGATTGAATGAAGATGGTACACAGAAACCATTTGATAGGTTTGGCACTTTCTCTGCAGCTTTGTACTCTGATCACACGATTACATCAAGGGTACATGCATCTTGTACAGAGCATGATGGTATCCATGTACTGCTTTACCACAAAGTGGATGAAGGCAAATCCCATGTGCCCTTGAATCATGTTATGTCTGTGTCTGAATTGACGGATACTGCAAGATGACATTGAAATTTTAAATGAAACCATCAGAAATTCTAGTAGCACTTGGCATCTTGTGAATGACACTTTACAACATATTGGTAAGGATGGAGAGTCTTTACAAACTGCTAAAACATCTGCAGAAAAAGAAAGTAAGACCTCTGAGAAATTAGTGCAAAAAAATGACCCTTCACAATCTGTTGATCGTGAACACTCCAATGAACATTTCAGTAGTCCCAGGGGGGGAGACGAAAGCTTCAAAAGTGATGGTCTGCAACATCCAAAAAGCACATTTTCATATAATGCAAGTGTTAATGATGTAGTAATGTTAAATGGAAAGGAGGTCAATATTTTGAATAATGAGAATGGTTTTTTATAGCTTGCTCAGATATTTTTGATGCATTAGGTATGCAAAAACATATTGCAAAGGAGGGATTTAAGTTCGTGGATAAGCATTTGTAAAAATTTGGGATACTTAAGGATGATGCCTTTATGTGTAAGGGAAAGAAAAGAAGCATGATCAAAGTTGAGGCCCCATTGGCTTTTCTAACTGACAGGCCTTTGCCATTAACAGAAAGTCAAGAAAGAGTCAAAGAGGAAATTTCACTTCTTCTCAGTGGGGGAGTAACACCCAATATCATGGAAAAACATTCAGGTAAGGTTGATGAAGATATTCATGTCAAATCAGATTCCACACATGCAGAGACAATGTGCTCACAAAGTCATTGTGAAGATTTGAATACTGATGTACTCCCCCCATATGGAACCTCATGTCCTACGAAGTGCCATAATTCTACACTGTCTGAAAAAAAAAAAACAGTGGTTTTGTTTTTGTTTGTATGTGCCGTTTCGATGCACTTAAAAAGCACACCCCCAAAACAGTGGTGACACACTATTTGAAGAATTAAAACAGATCCTTGTAAATGGTGTTTCTGTCAGCCTAGTCAGTGCATATGGTGACTTGTATGTTTCTTGTGAGCATATTTTTGATGCCATGTGCATGACCAAGCAAGTTAAAAACCATGGGTACAAATTTGTAGACAAACGTCTTGAAAAGCTAGGATTGCAAAAGAAAGATTGCTTTCTCTTCAAGGGTTATGTACGAACTCATATTTCTGTTAATGCTGTTTTGCAGTTAGTGAGTATCCCAAAGGGCAGGTTTAAAGATGTACACAAGAGCATTCAATCTGATATTCTAAGTGCATTAAAGTGTACCTAAAGTCTGAAAATTCAAAAATATATATTACAGAGCATGAAAACTGAATTCCAGTGGTCCAATTACCATCTTCAAAGGACTTTATTAAGCTGAGATATAAAATGTTGAAGTTTGTTCACTCGATTTAAAAAGGTAGATTGCGCAATAATTTGTGATGTCATTGTTGTACTACTAAAATTACAATCTTTGTATTTCTTTGTTTTTCTGAAAGACACCGCACCTTGTGCCAAAATGTGATCGCGTTCTTACTGCTTTGGGGTGACTTGACTATATAAGCCCTCTCTGTACAGCATGTCATGCAAGAAAACAGGAAGCGGTCAAGGTCATATAAACATTTTTAATTTTAAAAGAAAACAAAGCATTTAATGTGAGTTGTACAACAAGAAAGTCAAAAATTATTGCGCAATGAACTGTTTGGATTTAAGTGAATAAATTTTAACATTTAATATCTCAGCAATGGAATAAGCTATGACAATGGGAGTTGGACCAATAAGTTTAATTTTGTAACCTCTAAAATATATATTTTTGAATTTTTTAGACTTTAGGTCCACTTTAACACAAAATAAGCTTGGTGAGTTGTCTAGCACACAGTTTTTAACATCAACTCCTAAGGTCACCTCAACAAGAAAAAAGGTTAAAAGGAAGAGAGTCACCCCCAAAAAAGTGAAAAAAAATTAGACTAATTGATCGTCTTGACAGTTGCCTTGATAAATCATTCAAAAGTAACAAGCAGAAAATGCTTGAGACCTTTGCTTCTGTTGTACGAGCAGATACCCCCACAAATAATACCGACAATTGGTTCAGTAAGGATGAATTAGTTGGTGTACTTTCCAATGTGCCAGCCTCTAAAAGTATGAGAAAGGAATGCAAAAGCCTGCTTCATGAAATTTCCAATGAACACAACACAACTAAAATGAATGCAATGCAATGTGATACACCTTGAAGAAAATTTTAGCGGGACAAGGTTAACAAATCAGTTAAGAAAGTACTCACCGTCTTTACTTCCATCACATCGAGAAATAATGACACAAAAAAAATGCATATTGGAGAGAATTCCATTCACTGCTTTTACCTGAACGGATTGCCTCTGGGTGGAAGGTGGATCCTCAGAAACTGTTAGAATTCTTGCTTTTTAAATATTATTGGCTAGGTGATGTGAAACACTGGAAGATTTATGGGGATGCAAGAGAAATAGGGGGTCAGCCTAGCACTTTTGTAGGTATAAGTACTCTGAATGATGAGGCCTCTTTGCATGGTGTCAAATACCATGACCCCAATGAGATATTCCCCATTGCCATTTTTAATGGAAAGGATAGTAGGGACAAACTTGAAGAGAATTTAGGACACCCAAATTCATGGTTAGATGAGTTCATTAGGATCGATCAGCAGGATGGCCACATTTTTTATTTAAGTGGTGATGAGATGTTCCTTGAGGCTATCTTAGATGGAAGTAATGTGCTTGGGCCAAATACCAACACTGGATGGGACATATATTATGAGTGTCATAAGTCAGATAAGGACAAAACTGTTAACAATATGAGGACTCAACTTCAAGTGCCAATGAACAGACAACATGAGGAAAGCATTTTAAAATCAATTCCATTATCCAAGACAATTTTCTGTCTTCTACATGCTGTTGCTAGAAGTGTTGAGAAGCTGCTTATGCTTGAAATAGAACTACTTCCTAAAAAAGGAAACAAAGAAACACAAGCTGGAAAAGATGGAGCAGCATTTGTAAAAGATAAAATATTCATTTTGGATACAAACATAAACAGACGTGGAGTCCGTCAGTCAAATTTCAGAATTACTTTTGACAAAGGGGGTAAACCCAACCCAGTAAAGTTGAATAAAAATCATGCTACTGTTATACTTGCCCCACCTCCACTTGATCAGGAGAATACATATCCTCATGTTTTACATAATGTGTGTAGCTCTGAAACTGTCATCAGTAACACCCTTCCCCATAATGTCAAATGCAGACTTGGCTTGCAGAAAAGTTACACAGAATTTGAATTAGTCTCTAAAGTGTGGTTTCATTTTCATTGTATGATTTCTATTCTTGCAAAAGATCCTGCACCTGTTTTAAGGAACAAACATTAGATCCAGACCAGTACATATTTGGATATGAGGCTGGAGATGTCACCAAATACAAGGAACATGCAGAGCTTTTTTACCAGCTGTTTAAACTGAGGTACACTACAGCAGAACTTACACCATATATGATCAAGCTAATTGACCATGCTTACAAATTCATGGACTCCCTACCATTCCCCATTGCAAGACTGCAATCAGAGGGAGGGGGGAGCATGCCAATTACCAACACAATCGTTACTTCTTTTCTCACACAACTAGGGGTGGGGGTGGCCCAAACCAAATCATTGATCCGATTGTTTGTACTATAAATAACTTGTATAAACGCAGTGTGTATCAAATTTTTAATGATGATAGTACTGATGGAAAGGCTGCATCTCAAGCCTTTAAAACATACAGAGATAAATGTACTGAATTGGTTGGCATACCAGAGGGCACATCCCCTGTGGACATGGTTGGCATTATTCAGCAGAGGACAACAGTAAACAAAAGGGATGAACCATTGACTGGGTTGTTTGGAAGAGCAAATATTGTGTTAACTGGAACTGTTCCCACTTTTGAGGGTAAAAAATTAACCCAAGCAATGTTGACAAAATTGATCCAAACCAATGGTGGCACAGTTAAACAAAATATCCCGTCAGGCATTACCTCAAAGAAATATGTTGTTGTAGCAAATGATAAAATTGATTTTGCAAAAAAGGTTCCATCGCAAGTAAGTGAAGCTTTGCAGTTAGGTCATGATATAGTTAAGTATTCATTTATTTTTGATACACTGCAAAGAGGCTCTCCTGTAAACATAAGCGATTACAAAATCCGTCTCTCTGATAAGCATGGGTTGGGTGCTTGCCGGCCCTTGAGTGTTGAAGAGAAGTATTTCAAGCGCAATAAGTTTATATCAAACTTTGTGAAGAAAAGGAAAAAACGGTACAGACAGTCTAGAAGTAAGTTTATAAAATACCGTAACCCTGCAATGTTTTATGTACAAGAAAAACTTAAGAAGGATAATAAAGGGAGAGTTTCATTTAGAGAACGTTCGTTGCTTGTGAAATATTATTTCATTGAATGGAAAAAGTTGAGTGTCTGTGATAAGGCTAGTGTTGCAAAAAGGTGGCGAGCCAGCATGGGAAAACAGAGTGAAGATAATGCTGTGAAGGTGCCTGCATATAGTAAATACATTTAGCAATTCTGTGTACTTGTTTCAGGAACATGCCATTGCCTTGCTGTGTGTTTTTTGGCACAACTTTTGAGCATGGTTCTTTCTTTTTGAGTCTTCTCATTTTAGATGACTTTTTTTCTATTTCATATCTTTTTATCACTCATTAGACAAGTTTGATGGCTTTTGTTATACATCTGGAAATAAATCTCTGCCACATTCCTTGTCAAGTTTAGTAAGATGTTAATGTGTACAGAGTACAGTTGTGCATTGGGGGGGGGGGGGAGATGGTGGGGTGGGGGAGATGGTGGGGTGGGGGAGTGGGGCCGGGGGTGGAGTAATTGTTGAAAGATGTCATGTTGTGTATCTGGAAATACATCTGTCAAATTTCATGCTAAGAAGATTGATTTGTACAGAGTGCATTACATCATGAATGCTCTTTATTTATGTTTAATTATTATTTCTTTATTTGGAAATACATGTATCATGTATCTGTTTTGTGATTACTGTAATGTTCATTGTGAAACTTGCATAGATGCAAATTCACATGTTTACCACGCTTTGTTGCCGCTACTAAGGGTTCTTCGTACCATTTTTAATATTTGAAGTTTCTTAATTTTGCTTTTATTCATGGAAAAGACATTGCTACCTATAATTGTCTTTG
The DNA here is from genome assembly GCA_029531755.1 of Holothuria leucospilota. NCBI lineage: Eukaryota > Metazoa > Echinodermata > Holothuroidea > Aspidochirotida > Holothuriidae > Holothuria > Holothuria leucospilota. The sequence goes on from JAIZAY010000077.1 coordinate 87,033, forward strand.
TAGGTGGGGTGGTATAGAGATGAAACACCTCCGTGGAAGTACTGTAATACTATTTGGCATTCCTTGTTAGGTGTACTATACTAATGTCTTCTGCTTCATTTTTATGCAGCTGTACCATTTACTCTTTCTCTTGGGTGAAAGATCTATTCTCAGGTTTTTACTCCTTGTATAAACAATTTCGCCTTGATAGATTTGTGCAAAAGGGCTGTTATTGTTGATACTGTGTGTGAAATTCCTTATTTCATGTGTGCTTTTTAGTATAAATGCAGCTGTGCCCTTTCTCTGTCTTTTTCGGAGAAAAGCTCATTTTTAGGTGGTCATTCATTGTTCTTGTGTCAAATGGAATACCTCTTTTGTACAGTAACGTATGTGAACCTGATGCTTTTCAAAGTTTTTACTCATTGTGTATAATTTTATAACCTGGATACATTATTTTTTATGTAAGGAACTAAGGTTTAGTTCACTGTAAATTTGTTTATGCTATGGGCCGTCCATTTAAAAAAAAAAAGAAACTGATCCGTCCTTTTTGTTTGGCAGTGTTATTTATGTACTTTACTGCTTTAGGAATTTTATACTGTCTATACAGATTTCTTGTTCCATACATACCTTTCAGGGTGCAGTATGATTAGAGGGTTACTGCAATTGTTGGTATAGTTTCATTTCGTTTTAATAAGCAAGCATTCTGACCATGTTGCATAGTGAAGTATTTAGAGGAGAGTGGAATGCTGGTGTTTTATTGATGTTTACTTTTACTGTTGTCATATACTGTATATTACAGTAAAAAAGTGGATGTGGTCTTCAATATTTTGGTGCAAGAAGGGAACTCATGCAAGTTTTCACTAATCCGTACTATCTGCCATTTATACTGGATTGGTCTAAAATGCACCAGTGTTAGCATTAGAAGCTTTTAATTATCAGGAGATGAAGAACTTGTGTTGCTCAGGAGCAAATTCGAAGGAGAGAGAGCTGGGGCCAATTTAAAGGGTACCTTTCCTGTGTTTTTTATCTTGCATGAATTTAACAGGTAGATAATAAGCAATGTTATTTTATCATCTTTGCATTTTGATGTTGTCATAAATTTTAAGTCTCCACTGGCCATCGTATCCAAAGAAATGACAAATTCTTACCATACAACAACTTTTTTTTTTATTTACGTCATGTTTGAGTGATATGTATTTTTTTTTTCTAGTCTTTAGTCTTAAATAAAGCAATTTCATACTAAAAAAAAGAAAGTTGCAGTTTTCCTGTCTTTTTATTGATAAAGCTATATAAAGGTTTTAACATTTCAGCAGTCAACATATAGCAGGTGTTTATGACAAATAATCAGAAAATTGTAATTGAAGCAAGTCAACTAAACACTTGAGTAATGTGATCCATAGGATGATTACAGTCACCCATTATATATTGGATGATTACAGTCACCCCTTGTACATTGGCAGTGCGAAACCGGGCACAAAGCCCAAGCTCTTGGGTGGGGTCCTGGGGCCCACCTTAGGGTCCCTGGTGGGGTCCAGCGGCAAAGCCCCGGTGGGGTCCAAGCTCCAAGGCTTAGCTTATCTCTGGGTGTAAATTTCAGGAGAGGTATATTAATTTTTTCTGTTGACCTATTTATATGCAGTAAATAGGCTTTAGAAGTGCCAGTTCCAGCGATTTAGGAGGCATTTTGGGTCGAAATTTTTATTGTGCTCTGCACCAATTCATGGTGGCATGGAACTTTGCCCCCCCCCCCTGAATTTTTTTCTGCAGACGCCCATGGCCACTGAGTACCATTATACTAATCAGTGGCTTAACCAGACCTTTTCATTTGGGTGGGATGGGCAAAGTGTTGAAGTGGTGGGGAAAAGCAGTAATGACACCATCTAAGCAGAGCGCCATTCATATAGTTACAAAAGCAACCACTTACCCGCCCGTTGGACAGTAAACATTCCAGAGAAATATTGGCCTGACCAGGCTGACATACTGTTGGAAGTTGTAACGAGTAGGATATTTTCTAACTGGAAGCATTCATCAATCATGGTTCCTCGGGAGCTGTTCTTACTCAGTCATAAGCCTCATATTTATGATTAAATTAATTGGATGAGTACCGGATCTGATTGGGAAGTAGACAACTGGTGAGCGTCCCCTATGCTTTGCTTGAAGTTTTCCTAAATTTGCAAAAATGCTCCTAAATTCAGAAAACAAATTGAAACTTTTGAATGTCCCGATGGGTCAGGAATTAACATCCCCCAAAGTTCAGTTACCCTAAACCTAATTCCCTTTGGTCTTGCGGACCCAAATTGACTTTCGATCTTATGGTCCTTCGGTCTCCCAAACCTAAGCGAAGGTACAATCACACTTCATGTTCCAGCATCCCCGAATACCTCAATGCAACTTCGGTCTTGCATACCTTCAGTTTTCACAGGAAACTCTCGGTCACAACAATTGAGGCTGTATCAGGAGCCGTTGTCTAAGGGGGCATTATATGCTTTAAGATTGGATACGGAATTTTCTTATGAAGGGGCAGGGTTTGAAAATTCAGACGAAGACTTCTTTGTAACTTAACATGCGAGTCAAAAAATGTATCCGTTAATTGCATAAGTACAAGTAGCACAAGGAATTTTGGGAACCGCATCATGTTACATAGAAGCCAGATTAAAAATGAATTTTACGGGGTTCTGGAAGTTAATAAACATATTCATAAATATGGTAAAATAATTTTAGCATTTTAAAGGCAGATTTTTATCACCCTAAACAGTTCCGATTCTCCCAACCTACTTACCGCTAGCCCCTCCCACATCTATCTAAAACTCATCTTTATCCAGACACAATCCTAGTTTGTTGCTTCAGGGCATATCCCAGTGAGAAGTAGCATAGCCAGAGGGAGGGGCAGGGGGAAGACACCCCCCCCCGTCCCGGGCGAAAAATCGAAGTAAAATCCGGACGACGGAAAAATGAACAAAAAATAAACGAAGGGGAAAAGAGGGATAAGGAAAAAGGAAGAGGAAAGGGGAAGAAGGGAGAAGAGAAAAAGGAAAATAAAAGGAGAAAAGGGGAAATAGAATAAGGATGACCCAAATTTTGTCGTTAAATTCCTGTCCAAGTGTTCGGCCTCAGAAAATTTGCTATCGGATTGGCCCGAAAGATCCCGTATTAATCTGAGACCTCTACAGATGTTTTATAAGGATGTATATGTTTTTTGGAAAGAGTAGTGTGATTGGAATAGGCTGTTACTACCTTTGTGATGGTAATGAATCGGAGTGCAAACAGTGACGAACGCGCAATAAGCGCGCAGAAAGTTTTCATTAGGTCTCCACGACAAAACCTGCATTACAAGCTCTGCATCACTAGCGTAACTGAAGGGGATGGGGGCAGCATCCCCCCCCCCATTTTCGGCGCGCTACGTGCACTGTAGTGTTACTCCGGCTTCTTCAATAGTTTCATTCTACATAGCTAGATAGCACAAGGACTGTCACCCTTACCAAGTAACATGTAGGCAGAGGACACGGGTTATGTACAGGCAGGGGCGTAAATACGGGGGGGGGGGTGACACCCCAGTGAAAATCAAAAGTCGGTCTCCGAGTGCCAAAAAGTCGGTCTCAAATGCAGTTCAGTGAGCCTTTCTAACTGTGAACAGGTCATGAGCAGCACTTGAGGTGTAAAAAAAAAAAGAAAAAGAAAAAAGGTCTTGTCGATTTTCCAAAGACCCTTTTTTTTTTTTTTTTTTTTGTTGCTTTTCAGAAAATTTTGACGGTCCAACTGCGACAATGGGAGTCGGTCTCCAACAAATTCAGTCGGTCCCGAAATGCCAAAGTAGTTCACAACCCCCCCCCCCTGGAATTTCCAGTATATACGCCCCTGTGTACAGATCTTAAATTTCATCCCATATCACAAAGCTAGTTGCTGTTTTCTAGTGTGTGTCATGCAGTAGGTCAGTTGGCGATCAACTACTGTAACAGAGCAAAGTTTGGCTATTCCATCGGGTAGTCCACGTGGTTTCGACATGTGTTATCTCCCACACGGTCTACAATACCGACCGTTTTTATTTTTGCTTTCTGTTCTTACGTTTTTAGTGTGAGCCAAATTTTTCGCGCTCCTCACCCTTTGTAAGTTTCACAATTCAGAATCAAAAGAACACTAGCCTATCAGCTGATCAGTGCATAAGTTGGCTCTTCAAGTAATAAATGATATCGTGCAAAATATGCCATGTAATAGAATTAGTTAGATGATGGTCCAGTTTCCAACCACTTGGTGCAAGTCGAGCCGGCCCTGTAATAGAATGGGATAGTCGAGTCAGGCACCTTTATATCTACTTCTCACCCCCCTCCCCCCCCCCCCCTCGGCATGGGAGCCTGTGAAACTTTGGGTCGGTACCATTGCCCGGCACCCTGTCGAGAAAATTCTGTCGCCACCAAGGTCTTATTTTGGCTTTCAAAAAGGGTCATTTCTGAAATAAACACAAAATTTTCGGTATGCTTTACCCACTGGTCCTTAGTACCGTCACGTGTAGCTAAATATAGTAGGTTACAAACCCTTTCCATCTTTTCAAGTAGAATACATGGCTTCACGTAAACATCTCATTTTGCTAAACTTAGTTAATCCTTTAACCGATACCGTACATTTCTCTTGTCTGCTTGTATCTTGCGGTAGGGACAACCTTAAGTTGACTCGAGGAGGGAAGTAAATATAAGTTGCGCCCGATAGGGTCCAACTGCCAGGACGATTGGCCTATCGCCTATATAAGCTTTAAATAAGCACAGACTGACAGATTCTTTCTAGTGTACAGTATATGCTTATACCCACGCTTCGCGCACTTTTTCACCAGATAGTAGTGTCGAGGAAAACATTAAATCGGTGCGGAACTATTTTCCTTTAGTTTATACAAATTATATGTATTTAATGGGGGGGGGGGGGCATAGCCTGCTGTAGGCTTGGGCGACTCCGAGATATTTGGAGTCGAGTACTCGCGCCCTAAATAGTCGCGACTCCTAGTTGTTATTGATTTCAGTGACGTCACAACTACTACCTACACATATATAACGTTATATCTTTTGAGCAGGAATTATGGTATAGACAATGTTGAATGTAGGGCCCAAAAGAGTGTTGGTGGGCTAGAATTTGGCTTCTCGCAAATAATAATGTAAATTTTTAGGCAAAGGCTAGGCCCACAAAGCCATAATAATGTATTAAACGTGCGAAAGGACATTAATCCAAACGGTGAAGCACACAAAAAACGATCTTTATGGATGTTTTTTGACAGATTTAAAATTTCCACAGGAGCGGTAGCGACTCCGAGGAAAGTGAAGTCGAGTCGGGACTCCCGGCCAAGAGTCGCGACTGTGAAATACAGTCGAGTAACCCGCCCAAGCTTAGGCCTGCTGGGCCCCCTGGATACGCCACTGGTGACAATCTTTTTGTTAGCCTGAATTTCACCTTGCTTTACCTATTGTTTGAAATAGTTAAGTTCAAAATGTCTTGGTGAGGTGCTTGTAATGCAATAAGAGGAGGTTTGCAACAGTTTTGCTGATTTTCAGTCAAAGCGAATATTTTTGGGGGTCGGGCGACTGCCTTTTGCCTATCTACTGCAAGGCCTTATCGACGGCTTGCTAGGAGTCTACGAAGGGGGAGGGGCACACCCTCCACTTTGAGAAATTTTTGAATGTAAGTTCTCTCAGATGCATTCTGTTGCATCATTCAGCACAATTTGAAGTCACTGGCGTAGACAGGATTTTGGTCCTGGGTAGGACTTTAAACTGCATCCGGTTGTGGAGCTTGTTAAAGCGTGGGAGTAATGAGGCTACCCTTTGCCACAACTGCCTCCGGGGCACCCTTGGGCGGGGTGCACCTGTATTTGCCCCGGTGCTTTTTAAGTGCTGTTGCCTTTGGGCGTGGTGTTCTCTCAGATGCATTCTGTTGCATCATTCAGCACAATTTGAAGTCACTGGCGTAGACAGGATTTTTGTCCTGGGTAGGACTTTAAACTGCATCCGGTTGTGGAGCTTGTTAAAGCGTGGGAGTAATGAGGCTACCCTTTGCCACAACTGCCTCCGGGGCACCCTTGGGCGGGGTGCACCTGTATTTGCCCCGGTGCTTTGGGCGTGGTGTTGCCTTTGGGCGTGGTTGTGCCTTTGGGCGTGGTGTTGCCTTCGGGCGTGGTGTTGCCTTCGTGCGTGGTGTTGCCTTCGGGCGTGGTGTTGCCTTCGGGCTTGGTGTTGCCGTCGGGCGTGGTGTTGCCTTCGGGTATTGGGTTGTTTTCAGTGTGTGTGTGGTTCTTTTGTTGTAATGAACATAATTTTCTGTTTGATTTGGTGGTGTGTGGATAGTTTTGCCTTTATGTTCGTGTCCGATCCGGTTTGAGTTTTGTTTTTTATTTGTATGTTCCGTTTCGATGCACTTAAAAAGCCCCCCCCCCCCCAGGATTTTTGTTTGGGGGATGAGCTAACTGCAAGCCTGATCGTCCGGTTGGCTGAGGGGTCTAAGGGGTGCCCCTCCCTGTTGAGAAACTTTTGAATACCCTCAGAGCACCCTCAGATGCAATCTGGTGCAACGTTTAGCATTATTTGAAGTCAATTTGAGGAATGATTTGCACTTCCTTCAGGTGTGTATATTGGCAATACGTGTAGGTGTATTTTTTCAGAATTCGATTGAGGGATGCCCCCACCCCCTCTGGCTTGGCCAATGCAGGACCAAGGTACCTTGCATTGACATGGACGTAACTGTACATTTTATCAATACTGCTCAGTAGTGAGTAGAAAAGAACAGGAACCCAGGCCTTAATTGACAAGTACAGTATACGAAGGTATACTGCAGTTTTCAAGTCTGTAAATACACCAGTGCTGGAGGATACACAGCTTTATACACTTCCTTTGTTCAATGTGTGTATGCTGCTTAAAATTGGCCTGAACTACTTTCTCTACTATGGCTTTAGTATCACCTAAATACAAGCAAAGCCACTGTTTATTTTGGAGAGCAGGCTCATGACTTTTAATGAGTGTTAAAGTCCTCAAGGACCCTGTGGACAGTCATTGACTGTTTGGATTAGGAGGTTCCACAAGGACGTGTGCAGTGGGGGATGGTCATTAATTCCATCCACCAGTGACAAAAATGTATAGAGGTCCATTTTGCTTAATGTATGCGCGTATGGTCAGACCAGTGACTGTTTTGGACACGAGCAATGGGCATGAACATGGGAGAAAAACATGATAGGTTTGCTTCTTCAATCTAATAATTTACCCTTCGTTATTCATTTATCACAGTCAATCGTGGAACTTCACGGTTTTAGAGTGGCTGAGGCCTTGCCGGCTGTGCATCATATAACAGGAAGACTGATGAGACGGGAATTCCACGAAGTTCATATTATGACTGGGAAGGGTATCCGCAGCCACCGAGGCCCGTGTTAAATTGGCTGGAAAAGGGCCATTTCAGGTAAGTACTTAACTTTTTGTAACGTTTGAAATGTCCCACGTTCTAAATGAGGGATCATAATGCGAGGGACACATTGGAACCATCGACCACTACCATCAGTGGGGAACCGTAAAAGCTGGAGAAACAACGCATGATCTTTCCTTTGCTACAATGCGTTTTGAGTAATGCTTTACGTTGTCTTGTACCCGAAATTCCTCTAGAATTTAAAGCGACGGGCCCATGAAGACAATTGCACCAATCGTCGTCTACTAGCAGAAAAAGACCAAGAGGATGATTTCATTCACTGGATTAGTTACAATAAACTGAAAAAGGCGGGGTCAAACTCCACTAAAGAGTCCAGGCAAATGCGGGAGTCATGTCAAAAATTTCTACAGTTTACTTTCCTTGAGAAAGTCCAAAATAAGGGAAGGATCTGTCTGTTCAAATAAAGTTTTCAGGTCTGGCACATCGTAGTACTTCTGGCGAATATGGGAGTATTCATAACAGTCAACGAGAATGTGACTGACGGTGACAGCACAATCACAGGGTATACAATATTGTCTCTCATCCCTGTGAAATAGGCATGGGTAAGGTAGGTGTGGCCGATGCGAGCCGTAGTCAGAACTAAGTCATCCCTCCGTTTACCATGTCCCCCAGTTCCGACCGATGATTTAACTCGGTACAATTTGTTTTCGGGAAAGGAATCCCCACAGTTCCTCCCATTTCGATTTTACAAAGCCATTGGTCTTAGGGCGGTAATCAGTGTGAGGCAAGTAGAGATTGGTGACGTCCATCTGTAGGGGACCTGTTCGTGGTTTTGGAGCCGTCAGAATAGATTCCATGATACTGATGATATTTATGTCTCATCTCATTAAAGCTAGCACGGAACACAAGTTCATTTGTTGAGTTCTTCATATATTTTCTTAAACTAAGGTCAACAGCTGGTTCGTCTAGCTTCCAGGGAGCAGTGGCGGGGAAGGTATACTGTGCCACAAAATCAGGGTTGCTGCACACCTGTGATAAATTTCCCTAACGCTGACAGCAAATGGAGGGATAGCGGGTGGTTTTCTCATATAAATGTCACTAAACTTATGGTTGAAGGCAGTCTTAAAGGTCGGGTTGTGTCTATGGCTCCAAAGTTTGAGGGCAGACTGGAGTGATAACTTCTTCCATCTTATATGGAGGGGTGGCTCATTCGCTTCGCTGTAGAGACTGCACTGGGGACGTAAGGAAAGCTCCCAGGTAGACCCTAAGACCTTTGTAATGTATGACCAGGAGTTTCCTTAGGTATGACTCACGTTCAGAGCTGTAAACACAACCATAATCAAGTTTGGACCCCACTAGGGGTCTGTAAAGTCGAAGCAAAACGGGACGTAGCGCCCCAGTCCATCTTTAAACAGGCTTAGTGCTCCGTGGGACTTCCGCCTGAGATGATCGATGATGGCTTTGAAATTGAGTTTATTGCAACTGGTCGGAGGACACGTGTGTTCACGAACTATGCAATGACAATACTTTTTGGTCTGAACTTTGAATCAACTTTGTGGATTGACAGAGCTTGAAGACCTTGCAACAAATATATTTTAGTTTTTTGTATGACTTTTAATTGGATTCTCTTTAGTTTGATGTACTAAGCATTCTGCATTTTGTATCTGGGCAGTGTATTTTCACTACTTGGATAAAGGAATATCACCTTATTTTTGAAAAAAAAAAAAAAATGCCTTACTTTAAGTTTTGAATGTAAAAGGGATCCAAATGTCCCAGTCTATGTCAATACCAGGATGCATCCAGGTCATACTGTAGATTACTTCTTATGAAGCGTGAAAACTGCTCATCTTTCTGTGCGTTTTACTTACATAAGAGCAGACACGAGAAACATCAGAACTCCAACCGAGCCTTTCTTGTGACGGCATGAAATGCCCCGAGTTTCATCTAGTCTGTGCCAACGTTCAAGGATTTACATAATTCCTACTTCTCGTCCTAGCTTCAGTACTTACAGAAAATCTCATCAAACCTTTCAAAACATTACATAGAGTTAGTTAGTTAGTTAGATAGGGTTTAACGACACACCAACACGAATGTGTTATATAGTGTCAGCAAGTAAAAAAGGAAAAGTAAATTTGGGAGAAAGTTAGCTAAAAAGGGCAAGGATAAGGCATAATCCTATTTGAAATGTCAACACGAAAGCAAGCGCGAGAGTCATGTCAAAACGTCCTATAAAGGTCACTTTCCTTGAGAAAGTCCAGGATGAGATAAGGGTCAACAGAAAACATTACATAGAAACAGGACTGACTCATAAGTGTAAACTATTCATACTCTGCACCAACGAGAATAGTTTATTATTAAAGACACACACTTTAGTATGGCACCGAACATATGTGACAAAGGAATGGAATCATTTAAATGGGCACAACTGCAGAATACCCCGTCAATTCAAAAGTTCTCGTAGACACCTACGCAGTCAGTCTAGTTTATTGCCCCTCAAGGCCGAAGACTATTATAAACAAGCCGCTTTCATTGTCCTGGGTAGGACGTTAAACTGCATCCGGTTTGGAGCTTGTTAAAGCGTGGGGATAATGAGGTTACCCTTTGCCACAACTGCCTCCGGGACACCCTTGGGCAAGGTGCGCCTGTATTTTTGGCCCAGTTTTGTTCAGTTTGGAGTCCCGGGGAGAGTGGACATTCCCGAACCTTCAGCGGGCTCGTTCGATGTCTTCGGGACTGGTTTTGTTTTTGTGTAAATGGTGTATGTAGTGTAAATACTGTAAATATAGCAAGTTGACTACGCCCCGGACCCCTCGTGGCAGGTGGACCCTGCCCCGGACCCCTCGTGGCCCCTTGGGGCAGTTTGTGATGATTGTTTGGTCTGGTGTTTTGGTTTTTGTTTTGGTTGCGGGGTGGTGATGGTTTGGTCTGGTGTTTTTTGTCTTTCGTTGGCGGTATGTAGTAATATTGGTTTAGGATGGCCGGGGGAGGTTGGTTTGTGGGGTATTTGGGTTGTCAGTGTGTGTGTGGTTCTATTGTTGTAATGAACATAATTTTCTGTTTGATTTGGTGGTGTGTGGATAAGTTTTGCCTTTGTGTTCCTGTCCGATCCGGTTTGAGTTTTTGTTTTTTGTTTGTATGTGCCGTTTCGATGTACTTAAAAAGCACACTTTCATTGGCATTACGTAATACCTATGGTACCTGCTACCTCTCTAGCAACTCCCTGATTCCACACAGCACAGCAGACTCACAATGTCGCAAAGTTATAGTGAATATCACGCAGCTCACATGACAAAGTGCAAACGGTACACAAACAAGATGACATTTATGCGAAAACGGCATGCTTCTGAACAATTTGGAACCGGTACGCAGAGTCTGTTAGTTTTTCCGTATGGGCTCTGATACAACGATGTCATGTGCTAAAAAGTCATGTAAATTTCACTTAGTTTCACAAAGTTTTCAATAAATGAGTGGTTACCTACAAGAAAACCCGGATTGATTTGTTCTGTGAAAGTTTCATGATCATCCGTAGTTCAGGTGGTGAGAAATCGATGAACAAAAATGGATGATCGCGGAGGCTTTCAAACCTTCTAAAACATCAACAAATTGAACTTGTTCAAACAAGTTTTGAAAAAAGTGTGATGATGGGGGCGCAATTACACAAATTTGGTACCGTTGGAAAGCTCTCGGCGCATGCTCACTAAATCCGCTGTCGTTTTGGGACTCCTATGGTCAGCAACACCGCGAAATGAAAACGGAAAATTTTTCGCCTAGATTTCAGTGCAATCCTGACAATCGTTCGAAAGAACGATATCACAGCCTTAACAAACTATCATTTATCTCTCCATTAAGACCATTCACGTAGATACTTATACCCATCATCATACTTTTCACCGCGAATGAAAAAAAAAAACGATCTTTCCAAGCGGTAGGTAGGTCAGTGACCTACTCACTGTTGTTATGGACGCTACGTGTATTTACTGTTTACATAGCAGCCTAGCCACTGTTGATTAGTGTACTTTTCAAGTGCATAGAAACGGACACCATCAAACAGGAAGAACCAAATCCGGACCGGCAAGAACACAACCATGAACTACTTACAATCACTTACAAAGTTACCTTACGCTAAGCTAGCAAAAGGAAAATTCTGTGGCCAACACACACGACACCCCCAGCCCACCCACCACAAGACTATTTACCAACAGGAAAACAACACACGCCAGAAAGCAACAACAAACGTCCGAAAGCAACAACGCCCGAAGGCAACACAACACGCCCGAAGGCAAGACCACGCCCGAAGGCGACCCCACGCCCGAAGGCAACACCACGCCCGAAGGCAAGACCACGCCCGAAGGCAACCCCACGCCCAAAGGCAACTTCACGCCCCAAGGCAACAACACGCAAAAAGCACAGGGCAAATACAGGTGCACCTTGCCCAAGGGTGCCCCGGAGGCAGTTGTGGTAAAGGGTAACCTCATCCCCACGCTTAAACAAGCTCCACAACCGGATGCAGTTTAAAGTCCTACCCAGGACTAGTGTAGTGTAGTGTAGTACAGTTGATTAGTGTAGTACAGTGAACAACACATGACGTTTGCGCGGGTCTGACTCATTTCCAGTTTTCAAGGATGGATTTCCAGTGGACATCGGAAGATATTCGACTGCTAGTCGAATCTTTACAATTACCTGGTGAGTCCTGATACTATATTTTTCTGAAACCATTCTTCAAATACGAAAAAACAAGTCAAGTTGAAAATGAATGTGAATAAAAGAAGGGGGTACGATATAGCTTCGTAATACCAAAAGTGGGCGGGGCTTGCTAAACCAGCGTATAGTGTAAGTAACGGTAACGTCATGATTTGCTCTTCCTATTAACATACTCCCTCCCCAATTTTTGCACCTGAATGCATTTAGGCTCAATTACTAATTGAAATTTTAACTTTTATGTATACTTTGCTAATGTTTTATTCACTTTATTGGGAAACAGTTTCGATAGTTGATGTATTATAATTAGAATGAGTGCTGTAATTCACCTTTCCTTGGAATTTTGTCCCCAATATACAGTCAGAACTCAGAAAGGCATCGTCCCACACTGGGGCCAAGACAAGTTGTAACAGAACCTTACTATTGATGATAATCCTGTTGCATGCAAAGGAGTGGTCAAAAATATTGAATTACTTTTTGTTTACTTTGTAGGAGTGGTCAAAAATATTGAATAACTTTTTGTTTGCTTTCTGTTTTCTTTGGAGGAGTGGTCAAAAATATGGAATTACACACGGTAATCAGATTTCAATTCCGATAACAATTCCGATAACAATTAGCAAAGCTAACTGTACTGTGCATTTCTGAAAGTACGCCATTATAAAGGCCTAGAGTAAACCACTTGCATACTATGTTATTTCTTTTCATGTCTTTCTTTCTTTTGAATATTTTAGTTCATTTATTATGCTCAAACCTCAACAACCAGGAAATAAACCATTGCCTTTTTTTTTTTCAAAACAAGAAGGTATGGATTTTCCTCTCCACTCATGATGTCATTTTGGTTTGTTTACTTTTTGTTTTCTTCTCAGAGGTGGTAAAAAATATTGAATTAAATATAATCAGATTTTAATTGTGATGACAAAGTAAGTGAACTTTTCTCCTTTCTGGGAGTATAGGCTAAAGGCCTCTAGAATAAACCACTTACCATATAGTATTTCTTTTCATGTCTTATTTTCTTTTGATTATTTTAGTCAATTTATTATGCTCATTCCTCAATCACCGGCAAATAAACTGGTTCCCTTTTCCAAAATGAAAAGGCGTGGAATTTCTCTCATTTATATCATTTTGTTCTTTTAATTTTTTTATGTTGAGACCACACTCTATTTTCGTTGGATTTGCGTCTTATTTTTATTTCATCTGACTGAGGCTGCACAAGGCGAACTTCTGAGGGAAGTAATATTGATGGTGCCAATTTTACAGTCTGGTATATTCTGTACTGGTGACACTAATTTTGGTCATCAAGTGGTCAGCAGCTCACATTCCGTCTGGTGCAGCAGGTCCTCAAGCTAATTGAAGAATTAGACTTGGAAATACAGGAGAGGCTCCCAGAAGTTCTCGGTATCCTAGGGCGTCCAGCGATGAAAAATCTTTGGAACTTTGTTCGGAAAATAAGAAATAGGGTAGCCAGAGCCACAAAACTGGGTCCGGATTCCTTACTGGATGATGCCATCGCAGTAAAAGAAAATCCAAGTTACGCTGTCGGGGAGTTATGCGATGCCTTGGGGATAACCAAGGAATGACTGCAGAATCCTGAACCGTTGACTGTCCAGCTGACAAACAAGCATGTACTGGAGTGTGCTTTTTTACGTACGTAGAAACGGGCACGAGGAAACAAAGTAGAACTTAAAGGGGAATTTTCATGATCCCAGACAGTTCCAATTCTCCCAACTATGCATCTTCTAGCTCCTCCCATAACTGTATGAAGCTCTTCCTTGTGCAAGAATAAACCTGTTTTATTGCTTAAGGCCAAGTCCTGGTGAGCATACAATGTTATAAAATGTAATAAAAGTACTCTCTCTCTGCCTTGTGTGGAATGTGAGCTACTCTGCATCTTTTAAATTTTCAAACTTTGATGTCAATCAAAGAGCAGTCACCAACTGAGAATGTTGATATATATACACTAAAAATATACTTTGGGGTGATGAATGTCTGTCTTTAAACCTGACCGAACAAAAACATAACTCTGAACTATTTACAGAATTCTGTACATTGCGCTAGCAAACAAAATGTCTGTGATAACTATGTACAGCTAGCTTTTTACGTACGTAGAAACGGGCACGGGGAAACAAAGGAGAACTTAAACCTGACTGGACAAAAATACAAAGGTGAACTATTTACAGAATTCTGTACATTGCGCTAGCAAACAAAATTTCTGCGATAACTATGTACAAAACCACCCCGAACCCAAACTAGTTACATAGGACTATTTACAATCTCACTAGGCAAAACTATTTGGGTAGGACTTTAAACTGCTTCGGTTGTGGAGCTCCCCCCTGCGGGTACGGGGATGTAGAATTGGCCCGCTGCTTTCTCAGCATGTCGTAAGAGGCGACTAACAGGGACAACTCGTTTGCCGTGAGTTGCGACCCGTGTCGGTGGAGGAGAGGGTCCTGGTGGTTGAGTGAAGGCCATGACTGCGGTCTGGTCGTAGCAACACACCACTTTGGCCTCAAATTCACCTAGTCGGGAGGTTGAATAGGCCTGGTTCAACCAATCGGCTGGTGGCGTCTTGCCCTGAGATTCCACTTACCTGCTTTAAAACTCTGCTTAAATAACTTAGCACTAACTTTTCATGTTCTCATAACCAAGCGGACTTTTCATCCCATGTATACCAGAGGAGTGGTTTTCTCAGAAGGCGGCTGCTTAATCAGGTCAATCGGGGTTATTGATTCATTAATGGCCTTGAGTATATCACTGGTGTATCCCTGGCATCGGTTTGTGATGTTTTTTTCCACTTACCTTTGATGTCCCCTTGTTGGGCTCCATGGTGGGTGGGGAGCACCGGTGATGAAGTTTTCACTTTTTACTATGGATTCTTCAAACCCAGGAAAACTTGCTAACAAACGTTTCAGGAGCGACTCTGGGTCCAGCTCCGACCCAGAAGCCACTCCTAACTGGCCTAGGTTTCTTGTCGTCTCCAGTAGTGGTGACGACAAGACCCTTTCCAACATGTCACCGTTCGCTGTGAACAAAGGCATTGAGGGTGTTGTGGGCACCCCCAAGTCAATTAAGAGGCTGCGCTCTGGGAATCTCCTTGTTGAGGTAAGCCGGAGCACCCAAACAGACAATCTACTGAAAACCAAACAATTAGTAGACGTACCAGTTCGGGTGACTCCTCACAGGTCACTTAACAGTTCAAAAGGTGTTATTAGATGCCTGGATATCAAGAACTGCTCTGATGAGGAGATTCTTGATAACCTGGCATCTCAACATGTTAGTCACCTACATTGCATTTCAGTGTTGAGGGAAGGTGTAAGGAAGCCCACCGGCACCTTCATCCTAACCTTCAATACTCCCAAACCCCCGAAAACACTGAAGATTGGCTACATGCAGGTCAGGGTTGAGATTTACATCCCCAACCCTGTCCGCTGCTTTAATTGCCAGCGATACGGCCACTTTAAGTCAAACTGCAGTAGACCAGCTACCTGCGAGAAATGTGGCCAGGAGGGGCATTCTGGTGATACCTGTGAGGGGCCACCTCGCTGTGTTAATTGTCAGGGCAGTCATCCTGCAAACAGCAAAACATGTCAGAGATGGGTAGAGGAGAAACAAATACAAAAACTAAAAGCCTGTAACAACATCACATACAAAGAGGCTAGAGACACATTTAGATCGCAGGAATCACAGCTCAAGAGCTATGCTGGAGCTGTGAAGACTGCAAGTCTCTGCTGCCACCCAAACAGATGTCACCTGGCCAAGGGACAGCAGCTTCCCAAAACCCATCTCTTTCACGTTCCCAAAACCATCAAAGCAGTCTACAACAACCAAGACAATGCAGACGATGACAGCACCGACAAATGTAACTCAATCAAAACCCCCACAACAGAAACCTAAACCACCACCTAAACCAACGACCATAAAACAACAGCGACAAAAGACAGAATCAACAACAGCGAGAAGCACACCTATGTTGAAAATACAGACAAAACAGAGCAAAGGGTCAGATGACCCTATTCAACTTTACAATAAGTTTGGAGCATTAGAGGAGAGAGAGGGAGGAGAGGAGCTGATGGAGCTCAGCGGCCAGAACCTTCGGTCTGGGTCAGGGGGCTCTACCAGCTCTACTAAGAAGATTTCCAAAGGATGACCCTGGGGAGAGCTGCGGCTATAATTCAATGGAATTGCAGAGGACTTAGACCAAATTACGAGGAGATTAAATGCTTTATAGCAGACTGGTCTCCTTTAGTAATATGCCTGCAGGAAACTTTCCTTCGAGACACTGACCAGCTCACATTTAAAGGGTATGACATGTATAACAAAACTGTTGTATCACCCATAGACAATAGAGCAATCGGAGGATCATCCATCTTAGTAAACAAAACAGTTCCGCACTCCACCATCCATCTGAACACTGACTTGCAAGCCGTGGCTATTCGAGCTACACTTCACCGCACCGTCACTGTGTGTTCGGTGTACATCCCACCAAGGTATAGCCTAAAACGCGATGATTTGGACATGCTAGTTCACCAGTTGCCCACGCCATTTCTACTGCTGGGGGATTTCAATGCACACAGTGACATGTGGGGCTGTACTAACACCAACCAGATGGGTGGTTTAATTGAGTCTGTGATTGCTGCTTCGAATCTATGCCTTTTGAATGATGGGTGTTCTACCTACATTCATCCAGCCTCTGGATCTCGTTCAGCTATTGACCTCTCGATGTGCTCTCCGGGAATTCTGATGGACTTTCAGTGGAGAGTCCACAATGACCAATGTGGAAGTGACCACTATCCCCTTTTAATCGATATTGTCTACCCAATGCCCGAAGAGAGAGTCCCCAGGTGGCAGCTTCAAAAAGCTGACTGGTCTGAATTTAGCAATCTTTGCCGCAACACGATTGTCAAGGACGCTTTTGACGGTTTACAAGACAAGATCTCCAACTTTACACAACTATTGGTGAATATTTCTACCAAAACTATTCCTAAGTCCTCTGCAAATCCACGTAGTAAACACAAGCCGTGGTTTAACACGGATTGCGAAAAAGCGATCAAAGATCGCAAAAAGGCCCTTAATATCTTTAAGAAGTACCCTAATAATATTAATCTAAGAAACTACCTCAATGCCCGTGCCAAAGCACGGCGCATCATCAAAACCAGCAAGCGGGAGTCATGGAAACAGTACATCTCTCAACTTAACTCCTCTACCCCAGTGAAAAATGCATGGGATATGGTAAGAAAAATTAGTGGGAAGCAGCTCAGTTCCTCCGTTCTACACATAACCAAACCAGACGGTAGCAAATGCACAGAAACAGCAGACATTGCCAATTTGCTTGCAGATGAATTTGAATCAAACTCCTCAAGCAATCACTACACCCAAGCCTTTCAGGCATTCCAATATACCGTTGAAAAACAGAAAGTGAACTTCACCTCAGATAACTCTGAGAACTACAACAGCCTCTTTAACATCACGGAACTTCGCATTGCTCTCGAGAGAAGCAATGACACTGCCACTGGCCCAGATGAAGTTCACTACCAGTTCTTAAAACACCTTCCAGATGACTCCTTACTGGTTTTACTAGATATTTTCAACGATATATGGGAAAATGGCAATTTTCCAGCTGCTTGGCGGGAGGCCACCACCATTCCCATCGCTAAGCCGGGCAAGGACCCGACCAGGCTACAAACTATCGCCCTATTTCGTTAACTAGCTGCCTGTGCAAGACATTTGAACGAATGATTGATGCCCGTCTGGTTTGGTTCCTTGAAACCAACAGTCTGATAACTAGTTTTCAAAGTGGCTTTCGACCTGGCCACAGTACCACTGACCAACTCGTCCGCCTGGAGTCCACAATTCGTGACGGCTTTGTAGTCCTGGGTAGGACTTTAAACTGCATCCGGTTGTGGAGTTTGTTTAAACGTGGGAGTAATGAGGTTACCCTTTGCCACAACTGCCTCCGGGGCACCCTTGGGCAAGGTGCACTTGTATTTGCCCTGTGCTTTTTACGTGTTGTTGCCTTCGGGCGTGAAGTTGCCTTCGGGCGTGGGGTCTCCTTCGGGCGTGTTGCCTTCGGGCGTGTTGTTGCCTACGGGCGTGGGGTCGCCTTCGGGCGTGAAGTTGCCTTCGGGCGTGTTGTGTTGCCTTCGGGCGTTGTTGCTTTCGGACGTTTCTTATTGCCTTCGGGTGTGTGTTGCTGCCTTCTGGCGTGTGTTGTTTTCCTGTTTGTAAAGTCTTGTGTGGTGGGTAGGCTGGGGGTGTCGTATATGTTGGCCACAGAAATTTTGTTTGCTAGCTTAGTGTAACTTTGTAAATGATTGTAAGTAGTTTATGGTTGTGTTCTTGCCGGTCCGGATTTCGTTCTTCCTGTTTGATAGTGTCCGTTTCTATGCACTTAAAAAGTGGCTTTGTTCGCGGACACCATGTTGTATCGGTGTTCTTCGACCTGGAGAAGGCATATGATACAACTTGGAAATATGGTATTCTAAAGTCCTGGGTAGGACGTTAAACTGCATCCGGTTGTGGAGCTTGTTAAAGCGTGGGGATAATGAGGTTACCCTTTGCCACAACTGCCTCCGGGACACCCTTGGGCAAGGTGCGCCTGTATTTTTGGCCCAGGTTTGTTCAGTTTGGAGTCCCGGGGAGAGTGGACGTTCCCGAACCTTCGGCGGGCTCGTTCGATCTCTTCGGGACTGGTTTTGTTTTTGTGTAAATAGTGTATATAGTGTACATACTGTAAATAGTGTATATAGTGTACATACTGAAAATATAGCAAGTTGACTACGCTCGGACCCCTCGTGGCAGGTGGACCCCGCCCCGGACCCCTCGTGGCCCCTTGGGGCAGTTTGTGATGATTGTTTGGTGTGGTGGTTTGGTTTTTTGGTTGTTGTTGGGTGGTGGTGGTGGTTTGGTCTGGTGTTGTCTTTCCTTGGCGGTGTGTAGCAATGTTGGTTTGGGATGGCCGGGGGGAGATTGGTTTGTGGGGTTTTGGGGTTGTCAGTGTGTGTGGTTCTATTGTTGTAATGAACATAATTTTCTGTTTGATTTGGTGGTGTGTGGATAGTTTTGCCTTTATGTTCCTGTCCGATCCGGTTTGAGTTTTTGCTTTTTGTTTGTATGTGCCGTTTCGATGCACTTAAAAAGCATGGTATTCTAAAGGACTTGTACAATGCGGGTCTGAGGGGTAGAATGCCACTTTATATTCAAAACTTCCTGAAAGATCGTCCTGGGTAGGACGTTAAACTGCATCCGGTTGTGGAGCTTGTTAAAGCGTGGGGATAATGAGGTTACCCTTTGCCGCAACTGCCTCCGGGACACCCTTGGGCAAGGTGCGCCTGTATTTTTGGCCCAGTTTTGTTCAGTTTTTTGTTTTGTGTATATAGTGTACATAGTGTAAATATAGCAAGTTGACTCCACCCGGGACCCCTCGTGGCAGGTGGGCCCCGCCCCAGACCCCTCGTGGCCCCTGTTGTTGGTGTCTGGTTTTTTGGTTGTTGGCGGTGTGTAGTATTATTGCTTTAGGGTGGCCGGGGGGAGGTTGGTCTGTTGGGTATTTGGGTTGTTGTCAGTGTGTGTGTGTGGTTCTATTGTTGTAATGAACATAACTTTCTGTTTGATTTGGTGGTGTGTGGATAGTTTTGCATTTATGTTCCTGTCCGATCCGGTTTGAGTTTGTTTTTTGTTTGTATGTGCCGTTTCGATGCACTTAAAAAGCAAGATCGTGTGTTTCGAGTCCGTGTAGGGAGTGTATTGTCTGAGTTACACAGTCAGGGAATGGGTGTTCCTCAAGGCAGCATCCTGTCCGTTACTCTTTTTATTATGAAAATAAACAGCATCGCTAATGTGGTGAACACTGGGATTAAAAAGTCTTTGTTTGTGGATGACTTCTCTATTACCTGTTCCTCAAGGAACATGAGGTCTATAGAGAGACTAATGCAAAATTGCCCCAACAAGATCCAACACTGGGCTGACCAAAACGGATTCCGTTTTTCTCGGACAAAGACTGTTTGCATGAACTTTTGCAACCGGAGAGGTGCGCATTGCGACCCGGACCTGAACTTGAACGGTGTTCACATCCCAGTTGTTCCCCACACTAAGTTCCTAGGCCTAATACTCGACAGTAAGCTCAACTTCAAAGCCCATATCGACCATCTGAGGCGGAAGTGTCAAGGAGCTCTAAACCTGTTGAAGGTCGTCTCAAAGATGGACTGGGGCGCTGACCGTCCTGTTTTGCTTCGCCTTTACAGATCACTTGTTAGGTCCAAACTTGATTATGGTTGTGTTGTTTACAGCTCAGCACGTGAGTCATACCTCAGAAAACTGCTCCCTATCCATAACCAAGGTCTTCGAATCTGCCTGGGAGCTTTTCGTACGTCTCCGATGCAGAGTATCTACATCGAAGCCAACGAACCACCCCTTCAGATCAGATGGGAGAAATTGTCACTCCAATTTGCCATGAAACTGAGGAGCCATAGACACAACCCGACCTTTGTGACGGCCTTCAACCATAGGTTTAGTCACAATTACCTCGCAAAACCAGCAGTTGTCCCCCACATTTGCTACTCGCGTTAAGGAAGCACTATCAAAGGTGTGTAACAACCCCGATTTCGTAGCGCAGTTTACCTTCTCCATCACTCCTCCCTGGAAGTTAGTCGAGCCAGTTATTGACCTTAGTTTGAGGAAATATCTGAAGAACTCAACAAATGAACTGGTGTACCGTGCCAGCTTTAATGAGCTGAGACATAAGTACCGTCGTTATCATGCAATCTATACTGACGGTTCCAAAGCGACGAACAGGGCTGCAGCCGCAGCGACAGGCCGAGATGCATTCTTCCAAGTCAGACTGCCGGATGATGCATCAATATTTACTGCCGAACTCCAGGCACTTAAGATGGCATTCGATCTGATCGAAATCTCGGACAGCCACCAGTTCATTGTGTTCACAGACTCCCTATCCAGCCTTTTAGCACTTAAAGGCCATGAGCTACTGCTACTGCTACTGCTACTGCTACTGCTACTGCTACTGCTACTGCTACTACTACTACTACTACAACAACATTATCCTTTTTCTTTTCATTGCCGTGGCCCCGAGCACACAAACTGCTGCTATGCCCTGAGGTCGGATAGCACAATTGTTTAAGTTGGAGTTTTTCGTCTGGGGTGAGTGGGTCCTCCACCACAGAGTTTTACTGTTGTTAAAAGACAATTTGGGTGTCGAAATGGAGAAATTGAGATGTTGCAGGCGCTTGAGCCCGCAACACGTATACCTTAAGTTTAAGTCTGATGGCTGGGGGCCGTGTTAAGGTGTGTCATACTGAAGGGTAGAAGGGCTCACTGTCACCCCATATGATGGCTCTGTGGCGTGACGTTTCTTTACCTTCCCTTCGAGGTCGATCAGGGCGCCTGGTTTGCGAGGGTTCTTAGTCAATACGGAACTGTCTGCTGAAATGCGGTGGTGTAAATATACTGTGGGTGACTTGAAAGGTATATTTTAAATGGCAAGAGAAGTTCCGTATGGAACCTGGTGAGGGAAATTTCCACTCGTTCCTCTTCATAGGGGTTCCGAAGGCCACATTAGGTACTTTTGGCCAGCCCCGTACCTGTTTTAGATGTGGCGAGGAGGGGCACGAAAGGCCAAGTCGTGTCCAGACAGCGTTAGTGAGCAAGTTGACGTCCACCCCGGACTCCTCGGGCAGTGGACCCCGCCCCGACCTCCTCGTGGCCCCTGTTGTTTGAGTGTCTGGTTTTTGGTTGTTGGCGGTATGTGTATTATTGCTTTAGGTTGGCCGGGGGGATGTTGGTGCTGTTGGGTATTTGGTTGGTTGTAGTGTGTGGTGTGGTTCTATTGTTGTAATGAACATAAACGTTTCTGTTTGATTTGGTGGATGTGGATTAGTTTTGCATTTGAGGTGTTTCCATAGTCCAGATCCGGTTTTGAAGTTTGTTTTTTGTTTGTATGTGCCGTTTCGATGCACTTAAAAAGGTCACCAACAGGCGTTGTGGAAAATGGTGTTGGCAGTTGGGGCAACGGCAAGGCAGAGTGTCCCCAACGAGGTACGGTGCAACCTCTTGTGTTGAGGAGGGACATGTGTTTGGTGCCTGCCCCACATCGTACTCTGCCCATCGTCAGTGCCGGATGTGGGGTCGTCACCCATACCCTCGCAAACAGGCCCAACAATATCAACCCAGGAATTAGAGGAGTGCGGCACTTGAGGTTGAGGCAGGCTTCTTGCCTCCAAGCAGTGTGAGGGGGGTACTGGGACTCCTGAGGCAGACTCTCCGCCATCGTTGGCAGCGGCACCCGGTCAGGTTGAAATAATGACATTAGAGGAGGACCTCGATCTGTCCTCATACTCGGCGATGTCGGATGGCGGGGAGCGTGCCTCAGAGCCTCCTCCGAAGGATCCACCTTCGGGGGAGGGTTGGTTTGATTTGTGTGAGGGGGAGGGGCCAGAGTCTGCACTAAAGAGGTCAGGAAGGTGAGCTGAAGGGCATCTTGAACGGAAAGAGACAGTTCCGTATGGTACTGAAGAGGGAAATACCGTCCTTCCTCTTCATAGGGGTTTCCAAAGCCCAAATAAGATACTTTGGGCAGCCCCGCACCTGTTTTAAGTGTTCAGAGGAGGGGCACGAAGCCAAGTCGTGTCCCAACAGACGTTGTGGCAAGTGCCTGCAGGTGGGGCAGAAAAGGAGCCGAGTGCCCCAGGACGAGGTGCGGTGTTAACCTCTGTTTGGGGAGGGACATGTTTTGGTTCCTTGCCCCACTTCGTACTGCTGCCCGTTGGGGGTCCAAGTGCGGATGTTGGGGTCGGCACATTGACCCCGCAGTCAGGGCCCGAACCTATGTGGAGAACTCTATTCCCCTTCCCTGATGATGTGTCACATGCAGGTGGAGCAGGGAAAAATAAAATTTCAACTTGCAATGCTAAACATGTGAAGGGTTCTTCTTGGGACCCCTAGAGGCCGCCCTCCATCGTCTCCTCTTCACCCTGGGAGGCTGGATTATTAACAGTGGAGAAGTCCTTCAACTCTCATCCGACTCGGAGACTACTCTGCCATGTCAGATTTGCCCCCCTGTGGGACCTGGCCTCAGAGCTCCACCAAGGAACCACATCGGGGAGGGCTGGTTTGATTTGTGTGGAGGGTGCTGAAACAGTCCCAAATTAAAAAGTTCCGTCACTCAGGTGAGGAGTCAGTGGGAGGGGATCCATCCTTCTGGTCCACCACTACCGATTTCCATTGTAAGATAAAAAGGATGCCAGGTCCAGAGACAGATGATGTGGGGGGAGGGAAGTTACCTATCCACCATGACTGACCCCCCTGTCCTCATGAACGCTAAACGTCAATGGCATGAGGGACAGTCCGGAAGCGGTCAAAGAATATTCCATTTTGCAAATCATAGGTGTGGACTTTCTTTTCCTTCCAGGAGGACTCCATTGTTAATGAAACTACGTCTACACCTTGTCCTAGATGAATGGTGTGGGGTTTGCAACGCTTCCTTTGGTTCCGTGTCTTCGCTTTGATCTGTTTATTTTTAGTTTCATGTCATCCAGATGGACTTCCCTGGTAGGAAAAGTTGATCATGATCATTAGGGCCGGGTGATATCATCACCATAAAAACGATCCTTTGTGGGGAGCTTCATCCTATGTATGTTTACGCCGCCCAATCAGCCTACAGACAGAAGGAATTTTTTTACTAACCCTTCCATCCTTGCTGTTCCTAAAGGCTGTGCCCCTTGTATGCCTGCCGGAGCTTTAACTGGTTTTCCCGACACACAGTTCGACAGAATGTCCTACCACACATCTCGAGCTGTGGTGTCGCATTGCGATTGGGAATGTTTTCACACAAAGAATCATGACATGGTTGCGTTTGGAGAGTGCAACATCCCGGCTTGGCGTGTTCACTTGGCAGCCGCCCTGATGGCACGTGACGCTCAAGGTTGGACCGGGTTACTCTCCACTGCTCTGTCACCGAGTGATTTGTGTTAAGTTGTGGCATGTCATTTCGGACGGGGACATGATGCAGTTTACTTCTCCTTCCAACCCCCAGAGTCATGGCCCAGCAGGGAGGGCGTTCTGGAAAATGAACACAGATCTTCTAACGGAAGGCTGAATATTGCAAACAGTTAAGGCCGAGGGTACGAGAGGGTGGCGAACTTGAGGCCTGCCTTTTCAACAGATTTAGAGTGGTGGGACGACGTAAGTCCCGTATCACACATTTTACATTGAATACTGTGTAGCAAAACTCGTCAAGGAAGGGAGGAGTCCTCTCGTCTGCTCGAGGGAGAGGAACGGGGACCCCTCCGCACTTCACCAATCCCAGCAGTATCTTGATGAAAACTACACGTGAGGCCCCGTTTCGTGCTCGCGTGCATTGCGTGGAGGCGAGGAAAAAAACCAACCATCAGTTCTGACCGGGACGTCACAAAGTATGCACATCGATCGCACGCATAAAAGAGTCCGTGACGGTCACGGTTGTGGTACATAAGGACCTCTCGACATCCGTTAGAAGTATTTAAAGCTTCTATGAGCAGCTATATACTCAGGCGAGTCCCGATGAATGCATTCAAAAGTCCCTGTTGAGATAATATTTGATAAGACCTCCGTCAAGAGATTAGAACGATGACTTGGTTCCCCGTTGACTGTTGACGAGCTCTGACAGTTTTTGAACGGTTTCACCTCCCAACAACCCGGGGGAGTTTTAAAAGTCGGCCCCTCCGTAGTAGAGATTTTCCGTACTTCCGTCATAGATTGTTTACACAAGGGTCCTTTAAACTGACTAGGAAGTGCCATGAAAGAACTGAAACAGCTTGCAAGATCTGTAATTTACCCTCACCAAGAATTTTTACTACCCTTCCTCCTATACAGGGCTGTAGATGCTCGAATTACCTTCCCACCGTCGAGGTTACACACTTTCCACTTTGTGTGGTTTGGGAATTTCCAAGTATGTTTTTGAAGTCCTCCCTTTCTTCCTTACCGTGTTTACCGGGGCCGGTTACTCTCATTGTCCAGTATTTAATTGGAGCATTGGACTGTGATTACTTTTCCCCCCCGGGGCCACGGGGGTTGAAAATCAATTTCCCAAAGCTTAGAAAAGTTGGGTCTTGGCAACTTGAGTCCTTTCCGTTAAAGGGGGAAAAATCCCGTAATTTTATTATACGTTGAAATTAAAGGGGACCCTTTTTCCCAGGGAGAGGAAGGGCCCTCGACTTCACAACCACGATCGTGAAAAACGAGCCTTTTGTCCTCTTCTGGAGGGAGAAAAAACCCAATTCGGAAAAAGTATCCATCGACCGATAAAAAAATAATTTGTACAAAGACCCTGCCTAAATATTTAAATTTTGAAAAACCAGCTTCCATGGCTTAAAGCCGTTTATTTAAACCTTCAAGATTGAAAATTTTCCCGTTGGTTAAAAGGAACAGCGAATACGAAGCGCTTCCCGTTCGGGAATTAAACCCGGTCGTGCCAATCTCCCATTATCGTTGTTTCTTTTCCTGAGCCCTCGCGAATTAAATTGCCTGGGGCCCCTAAACAAAAAACCATCCCTGTAATTAATAAATTCTGGCGAAAGCCTTGACGCGCCAGAGAGTTGGGGCCTTTCCATGCTGCAAGTTTACAATGGGGGTCAAATTTTATGGGGACCCATTGAGGGGGAGCCTTCTCGGAAAGCTTGACGGTTTTACCGAATCTAAAATTTCAGAAGTTAGTTTGAACCGTTTTGTTAATGGCCTCCCATTGAAAAAACTTTTTTTTCTTTTGGCCCCTGCCTTCAGTAATGGGGTCCCGGGGTGCTTCATCTACCTTGTTTTTTTAGGAACCTTGGGGGTTGGGGGGTTTTTCCTTTTTTGGGGGGGGTTTAAATTTTCCCTTTTGCCAAGTGGGTCCTTAATGGCGCAACGATCGTGAAAAAAAAAAAAAAAAAAAAATTTTTTAAAACTGGTAAAAATTTAGCAGTCTTTTCCCTAAAATTTTCATGACTTTTGTCATTTTTTGAAAAATTTCCAGCCCTTTTCCATGCCTGGAAAATAAAAAAAAAATTTTCCTATTTTTCCCAAAGGGCCGGGGGAAACCCTTTCCAGGTCGAAAGAAACTTTGAAAACATTTTTATCAGCTCTTTGGGTTTTTGAAAAAAAAACCCAAAGACACGCTTTCATCATTCGTTCAAATGTCTTGAAAATTTCCCTCCGGGGGAAAGTAAACCCACGATGGGCCGGAATTCATCCCTTTAATTTTAGGGTGATTAGGTATTTATTTCCTTTTCTTCTGGAGTCTAAACTCGAGTGATTTTTGGGGATTTTCCTCTCCCAAAAATTGCCAAACTTTTTTCCCCCCGTACCCTATACACCAAAAAAATTTTTGCACCCCCAAATTTGGGTTTTAAGTGTTAAAAATTTTTCTGACTGTCAAAAACTGCCGAGAATGGCACTCCCCCAGCGAGATGGGTTTTAGAAAAACCCGGGTTTTTTCCAGCTGACCTGCATTCAAGTTTTGAAAAAATTTTTGTCAGCAATCACAACAAGCCCTCCTTCTCATCCTGCCAATTCCCAAAACTTTGGGGGGGGGACCCCCAAACTCCCTCCCCCATATTCTATTTTCGTGTACCTAAAGTCTAAAATTTTAAAAATATATCTTATAAAGCTGGGGAAAAAGCATACAAAAGGGGGCAAATTTCCCCTCTTCCCAAAAGGGCCTTCCGAAGCTTTGTTTTTTTTTTTTTGTCTTTTTTTTGGGGGGGGGGAAAGGGCCCCTGCACCCTTTTTACCAAAAAGTATCTCTGGGCTTACTATTATTGGGGGGCTTTGGTATTAACACCTTAAATTTCAAAGGAAACAAAAGTCGGGGGAATGTGAGTTGGGACAAAAATTTTTGGGGATCACAAATTTTTTACCCAATTTGACTATTTCAAATTTTGTGAATAAATGTCAAAAATTTTTTGTCTCAGCAATGGGTAGTATTTAAAATTGGGGTTTTTCCGGGGAATGGAATTTATTTTCCAACCTCTAAAATATAATTTTTTTGAAATTTAGAAATTTTGTTTTTCATCCCAGGATTCGTTTACCAGATTTTAATACCACACACCCTTTTCCCCCAAAAATTTAAAAGGGTTCCACCGTTTTTGGGGGATCATCAAAAAATTTAAAAAATGGGAACTTCCACATGGTTTCAAACAAAGGATTTTTTTTTTATGCCTACCTCGAAAGAAAATTTTCTTGAAACGTTTACGCACAAAACACAAATATGTACATTGGTACCAATAAACTTTCAAAAGAAAAGATAACAATGAAACCCCCTTTTCATTATTAAAAAATGGTTTGGGCACTTTTCAAAAAAGTGGCACCGGTTTTAGAAAAACTCACCCTCTCCCAAAAGCTGTCTTTGGTGTACATACTTTTTTACCATCCGCGAGATTCTGTGGATCGCCCAAACGCACGAAGTATGGGATGCAGGTGGGGAAAAGGGCCCTTTCGCTAGCCTTCCCCCGCACCCCTTGGGCCCTTGGGTTTTCCGGACTTCCTCTCTGGGTGGGGTTTTTTAAATTCAAACGAAACGGGGACATACAAAAAAAAATAAAATCAAACCGGATCGGGGAGAAAAAAAACGCAAAAAATTTTAAAACTACTAAAACAAAAAGAAAATTATTTTTCATTTCAGTAATAGAACTTTAAACAGATATTTTTCATACTTTTTTTCAACGCCTAAGTAAATTTAAAAGACCAACCCCCTTCCCGCCCCCCCCAAAACCCCAAATTCAACCCCCTTTTAACGGCACAGAAAACTGTAATTTTAAAATAGATATTTAATACTATTTTTCCAAAAGTTAAAAAACCTTTCCGACCAAACCCCCTTCCAGCCACCCAAACCAAAATTTCCAACCCCCTTTTAAGGGCACGATATGTATAAAAACATAAAAATTTTTCAAAAAATATTTACAACTGAGGTACCTCAGAAGGGCCCCATTTTGTAAAAAACAGTACTATTTACACATTTGTCAAATTTATATTTTCAAAATCAAAATTTACAAATTGACTACCCCCCGGTCCGCCCCCACCCCGAAACAATTTGGGGCCCCATCGCCTACCCCAACGCCGACCTTGGCAAAAGAACGAAATCGGGACTCAACCCTCAGCCTAACCTTTCCCCCCTCCCAAAGCCCGTACGACATCAGCAAGGGCCCCCCCACCCCCCTAAATACAATATAAAAATCGGGTTTTTCTCCATAAGGCCAGCCCTTTTTTGAGGCCCGAAACAAAGGTAAGTATGCCCTGGAAAAACTTTTTTTGCATTGGGGGAGGTGAGAGGGCCATAAAAGCATAGTCCTGGCGAAACCCCCCTTCCTCCCCTGGTGACATTCAGAGCCAGGGATCTGGTCCCCAGTGGGCTGCCTTGTAGTTTAAACCTCGACAAAAGGTTTTGTACTTCTGGGGGGTTTGGGGGCCTGGAGGAAGCCCAACAGATCGGGCATTGGGGGGGATACCCCAAAACACGTCTTATTCCTTTCATGTTCTGCTTTCTCTTTCGTCTTTTTTGAAAATTTCTGTGTCTTCCCGGGTCCTCTAGGTTCGTAGTGTGGGGGCTGCTTTTTTTTTATGGGGGCCTTTTTTGGTTTTTATGGTTTGGGTTTAAATTGGGCCCTATGCTTTTCCCTTTAGCCTTTTTCTCTCCCGGGACCCTTTGAGTTAGTTAAATGGGGGTTTTAAAGACACATCAACACCCAATGTGTTTTAGGGCAGCTAGAATGGGAAGTAAAATTAAATAAAAAAAAATAAGAAGGGGGAAAAAATTTAAAAAAAATTTTGGTAAATTCAAAAGCGGAAATTTAGTCAAAAATTTTTTAAAAGGCCCCTTTCCTTTAGAAAAAACCCAGAAATTTGGGGAAGGGTTGTGTCTCAAATAAGTCTTCAGGGTTTGGGACAGTGAATACTTTTGACAAAATGGAGTATTTTATAAAATCCCGAGAAGGGGAAATGACGGTGACAGCAAAAATCACAGGGGATGCAAAATGGTCTCCCCATCCCCATGGGTAAATAGGCAAGGGTAAAGGTGTCGCCCAAAGCGAGCTCTAGCAGGGCTAAAACTCTTTTCCCCCTTACTGGGGGGCTGCATTACCCACATTTCCCCCCCCCTTGGTTTTTTTTTGGGATAATTTGTTTTCGGGGGAATCCCAAAGTTTTTTTTTGCCATTTCGATTTCACATAGCAAGTGATAATGAACGATAACGTTCAGGTTTTTCGGCAGTGCAGACCCGTTTTTTGGGTTTTCCCCTCCCCCCCCTTGGTATATACTATATAATTTTAAAGTTTTCTTAAAAAGGGGGACACGAACCCAAAAGGTACAACCTTATTCTTTGGTGTGTTGGCGGGGCTTGGTTTTTGGGTTTTCCGACCACGCCTGGGTTTTTTTGTGTAAATTTTGGTTTGGGGTTTCCCTTTTTTTTTTTTGAAAAGTGTTTTTTATAGTTTTGGGGGTTTTTTCCTTGGGTTCGCGTGGCCAGTGCCACCTCACTTGCTGCTATGCCCCGGGGGTCGGGATAGCAGAAACGTTAAATTTCATTTGAGGGCCCAGGGGGAAGTTTAAAAAACCCCCGCAAGTTTTCCTGTGTTTAAGAACCAAATAAAGTTACAAGGAAAAAATTTTTCCCCGTACTGCCCTAAACCCTCGCCACGGGCCCTGACTACCTAAAAATTGGGGTGACAACACTGTCACCACCACAGACCCTTCATTTTGGGGTGACAGTGAACCCCCCACTCCCTTAAGGGGGGAAAACCCCCTTGATTCGGGCAGCATTTTTTCCGGAACTTCAGGTCATATGAAATTCCGGGGTGAAAGGGGCCTCAACATCTGTTTTTCCCTTTAAACCCTTCCCCTTTATTGTTCTTAAACACAGAAAAAATTGCTGGGTTTGTCATTCCCCCTGGACTAAAACTGTAACTTAACGATGCTGCTATCCGCCCTGGGGGCATAGCGCAAGTAGAGTGGCACTGGGCCCACGCGAACCCGGAAAAAACCTCAAAACTAAAATAAACACTTTTCAAGAAAAAAAAAAAAACCCCAAACCCTAAATTACACAGAAAAACCCGGGGGGTCGGGAAAACCCAAAAAAACCCCCCCCCCCAAAAAAAAAAGGGGGGTTTGGGCCCCCCCTTTTTTTTTTATAAGGAAAAGGGAAAGGGAAAAAAAACCCCCCCCCCCGGGGCCCGAACTTTTCCCCCTTTTTTTTTTTTTTTTAAAAGGGGTTTTGGGGTTCCCTTAAAAAAAAAAAAAAAAAAAAGGGAAAAGGGGTAAAAAAGGGGGGGTTGGGGCCCCCTACCCCCCAAACCCCCCCCTTTTTTTTAAAAAATTTTTCCCTTTTTCCCCCCCCCCTTTTTTGGGGGGTTTAAAAACCCCCCCCCAAATTTTGGGCCCCCCAAAAAAAAGGAAAAGGGGTTTTTTCCCCCGGGTTTTTTAAAAAAAAGGGGGGGGGTTTTTTTTTCCCCCGGGGTTTCCCAATTTTTTTTAAAACCCTTTTTCCCCTTTTTTTTTTTTTTTTTTTTTTCCCCCCCCCCCGGGTTTTTGGGGGGCCCCCCTTTTTTTTTTTGGGGGGGGGGGCGGGGAAAAATTGGATTTCCCCCCCCGGGGGGGGGAAAAAAATTTTTAGGCCCCGTTTTTTTCCCAAAAAGGGGAAAATTTTTAAAAAAAAATTTTTTTTTGGAAAAAGGGGGGGGGGGGTTTTTTTCCCCCTTTTTTTTTTTCCCCCCCCCCCCCGGGGGGCCCCGGGGAAAAATTAAAAAAACCCCTTTTCCCCAAAGGGGGGGTTTGGGCAAAAGGGGGGGCCCCCCCTTTTTTTTTTTCCCCCCCCCCCCCTTTTCGGGGGGGGGTTTTTTTTTCCCCCCCCAAAAAAGGGGGGGGGGCCCCCCCCCCAAAATTTTTTGGGGGGGGCCCCCCGGGGGGGGGGAAAAAAAAAAAGGGGGGGGTTTTTGGGGGTTTTTTGGGGGTGGTTTGGGGGTTTTTTAAATTTTTTCCCCCCCCCCTTTTTTTAAAATTTTTTTTAAAAATTTTTTTTTTATTTTTGTGAATTATTGGGGGGGGGGGGGGGGGATTATCATTCCGTCGGTTCTTTCCCTCCCTGTTTTAGTAACAATTGAACCCCAGCAGCTGGAGACCCACGGGGCAGACAGTCAAATGAGGGAAACGCTCCGTTTTATGTCAACAGTGGGGGTGTTTCGCAGTCAAGTGCAAGGACCTATAATCGGGCTGTCTTTGATGAATTGCTTGCCATGTCCAATCCACCCTCTGCTTCGGGCCGGGAGTGTGGCGTGTAGTCCACAGCATATCTTAGATTACCGCAGTCGAGACCTTTTGTGCGAGTCCACATGACTCCATTGTAACTAATCTCCGCTCGCCTTCGTTGCGTCTTGGAGATGGCAGTTGCCCTCACTAATGCACAAAGTGGGAAGTGTGTGCCACATGTGTTTGGCATGTGACTATGTGTGCCCTATTCTGGGAAAGTTTCAAGTCCTGACTGACCGCCTAACGTTGTGTAACACCTGGCGGTCGCCAAGACTGCTTTGTATGTCTTTCACCTCCGCCATGCAATCAGTGTTCAGGACATACTTACCTTTGTTTTCGGCCTCCATAAAGCTGGCCTTATGGAGAGACCGATGTAACATTGTCTTTAGGGTGTGGGGAGGCCTGCTGATGTCGTCCTGGCGTCGGTGAGGCGGAGGTTAAGCTGAGGGTGCATTCGGACTTCGTTCGTTTGCCAGGTCGGCGTTCGGTAGCGATGGGGTCACTTGTTTCAGTAGGTCGGACCGGGTGGTAGTCATCTTGTAAATATCGATTTTGGGGTTTGTAAATATGAAACTACTGTGATTTGTAAAGTTGGGACTGTGTTTGTACATAGGTGGCTTTGGTGAGGTACTTAGTTGTAAATATGCTGTAAATAGGGGGGGGGGGGGGGGTTTAAGAGCATCGAAACGGCACATACAAACAAAAAAAAAAACTCAACCGGATCGTACAGGAACCTAAAGCAAAACCTATCCACACACCACCTAATCAACGAAAATTATGTTCATTACAACAATAGAAATACACACACACTGATAACTCACATGCCCCACAAACCAACCTCCCCCCGCCACCCTAACCAATATTACTACATACCGCCAACGAAGACACCAACAAACACCACCGCAACAACAAACAAAAAACCAAAAACACCAGACTCAAGCAATCATCACAAACTGCCCAAAAAAGGGTCCACGAGGGGCCCGGGCGGGGTCTCACCTGCCACGAGGGGTCCGGGTGAGTCAACTTGCTATATTTACAGTATGTACACTATATACACTATTTTACACAAAAACAAAAAACTGAACAAACGGGGCCAAAATACAGGCTCACCTTGCCAGGGTGTCCCGGAGGCAATTGTGGCAAGGGTAACCTCATTATCCCCACGCTTTACAGCTCCACAACCGTATGCAGTTTAACGTCCTACCCAGGACTCATGCAGGGGGGGGGGGGGGGGGGGGGGGGGGTGGGGGGGTGTAAATATTCTGTAATATGCTGTAATATGTATATATGTGTAATGTATAATGTGTGTGTAAATATCTGTACATATAGTTCTATTACTGGTATGACATAATTTCTGTTTGATTTATTTGTTTGTAAATATTTTCTTTATGTTTTCTGCCATCGGTTTGAGTTTTTTTTGTTCTATGTCGCGTTTCGATGCACTTAAAAACACGCAAAAGCTTTGTCTGACCTGACCTTTCAGCCGGAAATAGGTTTTCAAGTGCAACAAAATTACTGTGTTTCCTTATAACACATCCCAGCAGACGGATGGGGAGCTGTTTCAAACGCGCAGCCACATGTAGTGACACAATCGGGAGCGCAGAACATAAAGATCACAGAGGTATTTTACCAATCTGTCAGAAGCAAAGACAAAGTTACCGAGATGCAGAGATCATTTATGTTTGTGAGGTTTGTGGACATCAATCGCAATCGTCCTGAGAGACAGGTTCAAAACAGTCATTCCTTCAACTACACTCATGTTGTACGTGAAACCAAATGCCATATTCAACTCGTGATCTCGTTGTTTCTGTCACCAGTCTTTCTTGAATTTTTGTGACAAGTCCAGACATAGCTTTTTTTCCTCTTTTCCCCTTTTTTAAAGTCATGGTTTCCCCGGAAAATTACAATTCGCTCTGTTGTAAATTATCGAGATTTTTGTAATAGTAAACGGGCAGAAAAATGCGGATTTTTTTGTAAACTTACCAGTGTATCCGTAGTTCAGTCCATGGAAGTCGGTCAATTAACGTGCAAGTAGCCCATTAAACACGAGATTAACGATGTCCTATGGTATAATGCTCGTATGTCGTAGGTACTTACGCCATAGTAGAGACCCCGAAATTGGCGCATCGTCACAAATTACTCGCTATCAATGTAGCCACGTTACTGTAGCAGCCTTACGTTTGTGAACCTATCAGGTAGTTTGTTTTCACGATAATGAATCCATTTCAGGTACATGCATACCCAATTGATTATTTTTCAAGCATTTATAACTGCATCCCACATTGTGGTGTAATTTTAATATCTAGAAAGGCTACGCCTGCTTAAAACACGAAAATTACTCTCCCTGGTGTCACTGTCTCCACTACTTCATTATGACGTATTTTATGCTTGCACTGTGTGACTGAGTTCTTAACCTAGTATAGACCTAGGTTTTATCTGTCTTGTAACTCAGTGTTCTCCACTATCTGTTTTTCCGGGGGCTCCCGCCCCGTACAATCTGCCACCTACGTTGCGCCGGGACTAAACTTTGGCCGCCCGCACAGAATTTGACGCCCGTCAAGAAGTTGCTGTACACTCAATCACAAACACCACAACTTAGTCATTTGACTGCCTTTTAATATTTGATTTCAAATAACTCATGCCCGCAATGTATAATAAAACATCGGAGATGCAAACCCAGCTCACTTTTACCATGAGACTCTATATCATTCATTATGCCTTACTGCATTTCTTTCATATGTTTTCCACAGTAGGAATCTTTTACACATCAACTCATCCACTAACGAAACCATTCAATTGCACTGTTCCCTAGGTTTTTTTCCCGATTTTCACCCGAAATTCAGTTAAATTTAAGTGAACTACTTCATTCTTGAATACGTCCAAGTGGAAACTGGAGCTTCAGATCTGCAGTAAAGTCAGATATTTAGAAAAAGGCAATCGCAAAAAGGAAATTACCACCAATTCCCCAGATTTGAACACATAGGGAAGGCTTAAGGAAAAAGGAAGTAAAATTGCACCATTTTGCGATCTATCCCTCCTAAATTGTCAAATTTTCCCAAGGGATCCCCCCCCCTTATACCCCCCAGGATGGCATTCACAAGAGGCCCCGGACAGAAAACAGACAGTGGAGAACCCGTAACTTGACAAATTTTCTATCTAGCAGGTTAGGTCAGCAAGTTAAACAAGTTTTGGGGGGGGGATGATCTGTATGTGAGGCAACTAGCCCTTGCCCCGCGAGCGGACTCTGGCTGCTCAGCATCTCTACTACAAACTACGGAATACAGCTTCTAGGGGGGGGGGGGGGGGAGAGGGTTGGGTGGGTGTAAGGGCAGCTGTACGTAACTGTACAAAGTCAATGAAATTGTTCCCACTACAATATGGAAAATGCGCCACTTTCGGGTTTTTGTTAACTGACATGGAAGAAAATTCGATTGAACTCAAACTTGCTTACTAATCTCTGGATGGGAGTAGGAAAAGTTTGGTAGCAGTGCATCGTAAGTCTACCATTTGGAAAGGGAAACAGGAGTGTCTTGGATTTATTTTATTCTACTATCGGCTTGGAAATGCTTGGGTGCGACAATTTCGGGGCACCATGCTACATATAGCATGCGTACAGTCTTCTCGGTAATCGTATGCTGGCCGTTCTCAAATTAGAACGTATCTGCTTACGTCCGTAGACTGCATGCCTTGCTGCAAGGGGGGGGGGGGGGGGGGGGTGGGCCCCCCTGTTTTGTGAAGATGGGAGTTTCATACCGAATCATTTCAGAAGGATTGTTGTTTGTAACTTTGACAAACTGTAAAAACGTGTCCCTAGTCATGCAATAGTAGCACGTTTCATGCACTCGTGGATACAATGGAAACTACCGCAGGCTGTGAACAAACTGCTTGGTTACTTGATTCCGTAATTGTAATTAGGCATAGCCTAACGCTAATGTAGGCCTAGGCCTCTATCTTGCCCTTACAGTTCGTTAACGTTAGGCAAGTCGCACTAATGTGCATCAATAGCACTGA
This sequence comes from Holothuria leucospilota, assembly GCA_029531755.1. NCBI lineage: Eukaryota > Metazoa > Echinodermata > Holothuroidea > Aspidochirotida > Holothuriidae > Holothuria > Holothuria leucospilota. The sequence goes on from JAIZAY010000077.1 coordinate 122,365, forward strand.
AATGCGCGGTTACTGTTTTTGCAGTCCGTTGATATATCGATTCTACTTGTAAAAAGATGCGTTGTAATTACCGGGGTACCGTTTTTCGTTTTACACAGACATAGTTTACACATAACGATAATATCGTGCCTATAGCCTAGCACTACTCCAATACTTCATATATTAGTAAGGCTAGCTACAGTAGCCTAACTTAGCTATTGCTTAATGTTACACTATTTAGTATTACAGATTAAGAAATCCTACTACAGTTAGTGTTGCCTACAGCAGATGGATGAGATGGCAATGGGCCTAGACTACGGGGCAAAGTTAATGAAAAAAAATGTGTCCTAGATGAGTTGATTTCCTGCAATCTTAACAGCAAATTTCAATTTTCTCAACTTCTGCCCCACCACGTAGGCTTGGTGGGCCGTGTCACCTGCGCGTGTTCCTCTTTTTTTGTGTCTGTGTGTCCGTCTCATTTCTGCAGTCCTACTTTGTTTATGTGCACCCACGTATTTATGTCGTGAGGCTCTAAAAGTATGATAACCAGTTTGGTATTTGTGGCTGCGCCATAGAAACAAAGTAAGGATTTCTATGGTCTACGCAGAAGTCATGGTTGGACAATGAACATGGCTTCGTGGATGAACCGTGATAAGATTTTTAATCGTAATCCAATCCCTCTTGCCTTATTCTACGACTTGATGTAATGATATTCAACATGTTGTCAGAAGTGACCGAAAATTCAGTCTGATCCAGATTTGAACGCCTGAAAAGGAACTGATCGTGAATATCCATCGATGAATGGGTGAGATATAATTCTGTAATGCGAATTATAACTGTAACATGAGTATACACGTGCATACAACATGCGATCGTACTCGTCCATACGATTTTGCAACGTTAGACTGTATACATTGCACAACAGTAGAAATTAGTTGCAATGTGTTTTCATAACATAGATCCAGAAATAGATACAAGAGATACAAAGCCTTACTATTTAGTCCAAATGGACAATATCGAACTCCAGACAGATCTGATTTTGAATCACGAAGTTAGCCAATAGATGGCGGCATTGGAAAGAGGAATTTCGGCTATATGCAGACTGGCTATGGAAGGGAAGGATAATACATGTGAAGCTAAGATGTGCCTGTGCTAAATGGGCACAAAAGGCAGAGACATTTACGTACATGAGCCAGCTGGCGTGCAAGTATTCAACCAATGAAGTTCCTACAATATTTTGATTGATACTGACTGAACCCAACAAAATAAGACCGTTGAGCGGTGCAATTTTTTTGGGGCGGGATTTTTTTCCAAAGGGGACCAGGCAGGCGGGTGACAGTTAGAACCGCTGTATCACAGACTTAAGGTTGCTGGCACAACGTGTAAATTTGAACATACACAACTCACATATAAGAGATCGTATCATTTGCGGTATCAAGAATTCTCTCACTAAGATACGGTTTGCTGAGGACAAAACTTTACTGAAGAAATGTGTCAGCTGCAGAATTACAAAAGGAAGAATAAGACAATCGAGACTCAAAATAAGTTTCACTCAATCAGACAAAATGCGCAAACAGAGCAAAGAGCAAGCACAGAAAAGCCTGAACAAATGCAAATATTGTTGTTACAGCATCCCTTTGGAGGAAAGAAACTGCGGTCCCAGCGTTGGAAAATCATGTTCGAACTGTGGAGCTCAATCATTTCGGCATCAGAGTGTAAATCCTTGACTCGACAGCCAAAGCAGACAACACAACAAAAATTGACAGGCATGCAGTTGCGAAGAGGCAGGAAACATACGCGACAGCTCAGATTCAACTCGGAAAGTACCTTTGACTTTCAAGATGTACATACCGTAAAGTCATAAACTTGCTTCATCAGAGATCTGAAATGATCATGGGCCAACTCTGTTAACTCTTGAAAGCATCCTAATCACTATATGGCAGACATGGTAATTTGATGACAACAGAGTCACATTTCAGTTAGACAGTGGGGCAACCTGCACATCTCCATTTTCACAATTTGTAAGTTAGGTAATGCTGGTTCATAAAACAAGACAGGGTACTATCTATGTACATGGGGTACATAAGAACCAAAAGGAAATGTGACTTAAATATTTATTAATCCACGAAATAAGAAGTACGGCAGAGTTTGTGATTGTAATATGGTGATAAGGCACTACCTCTGTTTAGTTTGCAGAGCTGTACAGCAAATGGGTTGATCGAGGTCAAGATCATGAGATATTGCTAAACCGTTAGCCCATAAGCATACATGGGCAAATGAAAGTAAATCTGGTTCAATGACACAACTCACTGCAATAGCTGTTAATACAGTACAGTGATGTGTTTCAGGGAATAGGTTTACTGGAAGGAATATCACTTACAGTTTGAATCCAAATACAACCCAGTGGTCATCACACCGTAGATTTACCTGTATCAACAAGGATGCCCCTCAGACAGAGTTTACGCAGACTAGTGAAAATGTCATCAAAAAGTGACAGGGCCATCTCCCTGTGTGTCCAGTCTTGTCACTATTGACAAGCCAGTGAGATTTCGAATTCCGCATAGACCCAAAAGATTTAAATAGAGTCTAAAAGGTAGTACATGCCCACCCTTGATGAAATCACTGCCAACCTAGTGATGCGCTGTGTTTAGTGGTGTTTTTTGATAGGCGCGTCGTGTCGCTGCACAACTGGGTTTTGTCAATGTAAAGCTAACAAAGAAAGCTCTTTGTTGACCACTTTCAACACCCCATTGGTAGATACCGATGGTTAAGACTTCCATTTGGCTAAGACGGTTCCTGAAAAGTTTTAGCGTAGACGCATCAAGCCCTAAATGGTTTGGTCGGGTTAAATGTATTGGTAGATGTGTATAGTGATTGTTTGGTGCAAGGTCCTCTCCGGAGCAGCTATACAGGATCACGATGAGATGGCTAAGAACCTATGGAGAGATGCGGGAAATAAATTTACTCCTTAATAAGGGTAAAGTCAGGTTTTAAGAAAAATGAAGTAGACTTTATGGTCATCTAATTACTAACCATGGTCTTAAGCCAGATCCAAAAAGGCAGGTTAACCAAAATGCCAAACCTACCGATGTTCGTCATTAAAAGATTTACTGGCTTTGGTAACAGATCTTTCTAATTCCTACGACAGCCAGTGAGCATGTGAACACCATAAGAAAGGCTTACACATGTAAAGATGCGAATGGTCATGGCATGAAGTTCCTGATAATGCTTTATGATCATATCAAAAGTTTATTCAAATCCACAGCCCAGTCTTAAAGAGGCATGACATGTAAATTGAGTAACGGAGACTAATTTCAGCCTAAGTACACAAGAAACTCTTTGCCAAAACTGTTTCATCACCCTTACACATTAAAAAGAAAATTATGTTTAAAACATCACCAAAAAATAGACTGTTGTAAATGAGATTTCAGCCACCTATAATGACGTCATTTTTAGAAACCCGCATCCGATACCGGCCCTGGCTAACAGCATAGCCTATACATACGGTAAGACATAGTAATGATTGTAATTCCCGCAGTCTTGAATGTGACTTTAGTCTGTCTGTTTGGAGAGTGTGTCGGTCTGTTATATTTTGGGGGGCTGCAGTAGTCTATTAACTAACTTACAAATACTCTTGATTCTACCGAAGAACAAAAAAAAAAAAAACTCCGGCAGTGTACTGTTGCGTCTGCAGTAATATCGTACATTGAGTGACTGGCAGGCAGCCATGCGAATACTGGCATACTCGATCAAAGCTAGTTCCACAATTTCCACCGAAAAATGCAGAAAGTAACCTAAAGTTCATATTGTTATGCCTACATAAACTTTCCAGCTCAAGTCCCTAAATTGCTGTGTTCGAATTGTTTGTGGTGTTTGTAATGTCACCTCACCAGTACAGCTCAAATCGATACGGTTCTATGCGCCGTAACGAATTACTCACCATCTGCACCACTGACGTCTGTTCAGATCGCTTCGCCTTTCTGATTTCAAATCCATTAAAACTCACTTTACCGACAGTCCACATTCCTGTCGCGATCGGGGAGTTTGCCAGATGGCGAACTCCCTTATCGATGAAGAACCACTTTCTCTTCAATTACAACCTGAAACAGTACGTTGCTGGCTCGATCCGCCATTTCCAAAGAAAGTATTAAACTTGATTTCACATGGTACCTACTACGAAACAGTACTGGTGGCACATTGTGTAGTATTAGGTATGTTGTGTACGTGTTCAGGGAAGTAGTACTTTCCATGCTGTACCTCTGCTGTTGCGTTGTGAATGTTTGTACATTCAGCTACTTATGACACGAAGACGAAAAACCTGCGTGAAATGCATTTGACTAAAACAACTAATAAGCCAGGAGAAAAGGGATAACAATTCAAAATTACAACTTTTCAAGGCAGGTTTTCATTGTAATCGACCTTGGTAACCGGTATCAATGGAATGCAGCAAGCTTTTAAGTACGTAGAAACAGGCACTAGAAAACTAAGAACCCCCACCCAAACAAAACCCTGGTCGGATCACAAACACAATGCCAAACAAACTAGCACACCCATGCAACAGGGAACCCAAGAGTCTTAGTTACTACTTAGGTCAGAAACTGCCACTGCAGCCAAACCCCACAACAACACCCTATCCCACAAACCCCACCAAACCAGTCCCACCCGTCAACCACCGACCCAACAAAGGCCACCGCGCGGAAGGTCAACATCACACGCCCCCCCGGGGGGACAACACAACGCCAAGACAACATCATGCCGACGGCACACTACGCCCAAGGCAACAACACTTAAAAAGCACTGGGCAAATACGTATGAGTTACCCTTTGCCACAACTGCCTCGGGCACCTTTTGGGCAGTGCACCTGTATTTTGCCCCGGTGCTTTTTAAATCTGTTGCCTTCGGGCGTAGTGTTGCCTTCGGAGCGTAGTTGTTGCTTCGGCGTAGTGTTGCCCTTCGGGCGTAGTGGTTGGCCTTCGGGCGTAGTGTTGCCTTTGGCTGTGTGGGTGGTAGGGTGTGTGGCGGATTGGTGTGTGTTCTTTGTGGGGACTTTGTTTTGGGGTTGTTGTGGCGTTGGGCGTGGAGTTGTTTTTGGGTTGGCTGCAGTGGCAAGTACTAAATCTCGTAATACAAAGACTCTTTTGTTCCTTGTCGCGTGGTATTGAGTCTTGTTTGACAATTTTGTTCGTGACCGTCAGGGTTTTTCACACTGGTGATGTTTGGGATTATCCTTTAGTTTGTCGGCCTGTTTTCTACGTACTTAAAACGCTCTCTATCTATTGAGTGTGTGTTCTCGTTGTGTCCTGGGTAGGACTTTCAACTGCATCCGGTTGTGGAGCTTGTTAAAGCGTGGGATAATGAGGTTACCCTTGCCACAAACTGCCTCATGGGCACCCTTGGGTTCAGGTGCACCTTTTTGCCCCCGGTGCTTTTTAAGTGATTTGCCTTTGGGCGTAGTGTTGCCTTCGGGTGTAGTGTTGCCATTCGGGCGTAGTGTTGCCTTTGGGCTAGTGTTGCCTTCGTCTGTGTTTTCCTTTGGCGTGTGGGCGGCATTGGCAGTGGCAGTTACTGGACTTTCATTGTAGTACAAAGACTCTTTGTTCCCTGTTGCATTGTTGTTATATTTTGTTTAGCATTGTGTTTGTGAACACGTCCTGGTTTTGTTTGGGTTTGGGATTCTTCTTAGTTTGCCAGTGGCCTGTTTCTACGTAGCTTAAAAAGCTCTCTGGGCAAATACAGGTTGCACCTTGCCCGAAGGGTGCCCCGGAAGCAGTTGTGGCAAAGGGTAACCTCATTACTCCCACGTTTTAACAAAGCTCCACAACCGGATGCAGTTTAAAGTCTACCCAGTTACAATGGGAATGCAAACCTGTATCAAATGTCCGGATGATACCACGGCAAACATGGAGCAGGTCCTAATTACATCACATGACTAACAGATTTGGAAAGTTTCGGGGGGATGACTAACTTTTCAGGCTAGAAGAGGGTGTATTTTTTCTCAATTTTCGGGAAAGCGGAAACAAGTTGTAATAGAATAGAATGGTTGATTTTCTTTGTAGAAACGTATTCCTAAGATACCCAGGTTTGAACTGGTTAGTAATTTACTACGTGGCATGCCACTTTAAATTACTATGATTCGGCTAACGGAACTTACCCTGCAAAGTGATGCATCGAAACCTCTTGGTGCCCATTAATGCAGGAAGGCAACTACTTAGTGATTGGAAATTCCGCTTATGCTTAAATTGGAAAGACTATTGTCTGTAATACGTGGGTTTTAGAAGGTTTCACCAGTATACTTAGGCATCTGTTACCGTACAAACTGATCTCAACCATCTGGAAAGTATTGCAAAGCAACCGCTGTATAAGGCACCAAAACGCCTGCACTGCATGTTGTGCAAATCCAGAGTATGGCGTTATTTTAATAGGCCAGGAAAGCAGTGCAGCTTGGCTGATTACACTCGTTGAGGGGCATATCTACCAATACACCACCATGTATATTGAGAGATAGAAAATAAATCCTTGGTAGGACTTTAAAACTTGCCATCCGGTTGTGAGCTTGTTTGAGCGTGGGGATAATGAGGTTACCCTTTGCCACAAACTGCCTCCGGGGCCCTTGGGCAAGGTGCGCCTGTATTTGCCCAGTTTCAGTTTGGGTTTTTTTTTTTGTTTTTTTTCCCGAAGAGAGTGGACGTCCCCGATCCCCGGCCGGGCTCGTTCGATCTCTTTGGGAAGTTTTTGTTTTCGTTACGTGTAGATAGCTGTATATATGTACGTAAAAAAAAACTGTAAATAGTGGATTTTAGTGTACAATGGACCTCCCACCCCCCGTGCCCCCCTGCACTGTGTTGCCTTGGGCGTGTTTGTTTTGAGATTGTGTTTGTTTCGGTCGTGGTGGTGGGTGTGGTGGTGTTTCTGTTGGTGGTAACAGACCCCAAAGAAGCCGTACCGGAGCGGGATTGTCCTCGCTGGTCGAGGGGTTCGGTCTGGTTGTTCTGGGCGATTTTGGTGGTTTGTGTTGTTGGTGGCCATATGTTAATGATCCTTAGCAGGTCTGCCGTGTCCGTTTTTTAGCACGTAAAAGCCAGATAAATCATTTAATATGGTCATCAACTTCATATAGATCCCGGAAAACAGGCAATTCCACCTCCACAGCCTCTGAGAGTACACTACAGACACTCAGTACAATCATATCATGAAGGGTTGACCACAGTCTGAGGATGCGTTACCCCGAGTTTTGTTACCCCTTACTTTCACTGCCGTGATGAGTTTCTCAGGTACAAGATGTATGGTTATCAAGGGGAACGTGAGGCAGTCATTCCAAGACACTTGTGAAGGGAAAATGCTTGGTAAGCTGCATTCTCACCTGGGATAGAGGCTGCTAAGACGGGCAAGAGAATGTCTGTACTGGACTGGTATAGATGCAGAGCTGAGAATTATCTCAAACATGTGATGTGTGTTGTCCATGGGAGTTTGATCAGACTAAGAAACCCTTAATGCCGCATAAGCTAGAACATAGGCCTTCGTCAAAAGTGGTGTTGATTTGTTTCTTTTCATGATTGTTAACTATCTCCATAACAGTTTGATTATTATTCAGTTTTGGAGATAGACCACCTAGCTGAGACATATTCACGTACGTGTGATACATAAGCTTAAGGGTCAATTCGGCACGTCCATGGATACTTGATGTGTGTATGTCTGACACTGGGCTCAGTCAGTTCTATGAGTTTAAGAATTTGCAACAAGGGGGAGTTCAGACACATAACCTCTCCCCAGGGTTCCCACAAAGCAATGGTAGGGCAGCAAAAGCAGTTAAAATCGCCAGTCACTTATCAACAAAGCAAAACGAGACAAGACAGATCCATATCTCGTATTATCTTCAGTAATACACCAACGCAAAATATGGATACTGAGTCTATAACAACGTCTGTTTAGCAAGAAGAACCAAAAGATGCGACACACAACAAGTGCAAAATTGCTTAAACCTATAGTAACTAGAAAGGTCAGTATACAGATCAATCAAGTAAGGCCAAACCAGCCTCCTTTACCAAACTGAATGTGGCGACCAGTCAGGATAATGCCAACAAGCAAGCGTTCAGAATGGAAGGGAAAGCAGTAGTCCCAAAAATTGGTATCACCCCGATCCTACTAAGTAGTGACTAGAACATGGCACTTTGCATAGAGAACATGTGAGACACATCAGAACTTTCCACACCCACAACACAAAACATGGAGACTGTACGACAGAAGGCACCACCGCAGCATTACCCTCAAACACAGGAAATTGGAATGCCTTTATGCACAGAATGCCGACAGCAAACACGTTTCTGGGAGAAGATCAAGGACTCCAAGTATGTAGAGTGATTATACTACTTGTAGTTATACTTCTTTCTTTCTTTGCTAAACTAAAGTTTGCATTTTACTTGCAAATTTCATCTTTGTTTGTTTTGAGTATCTGTTCACGAAAGCCCTGTGTGACTATTATCTAAAGAAAGGGAGATGTGACAAGTGTTTTTTTTTTTGTTTATGTGCACCCTCGTATTTATGTATTTGTGATCTGCGTAGAGTCATGGTTGGACAAAGAACATGGCTGCGTGATGAACTGTAATAAAGATTTTTTAATCGTAATCCAATCCATCTTTATTTACGACATGATGTAATGACATACTAACAATGTAACAATAACAGATGTTGTGCTGTTGAAAAAGTTGCATTCCTCCAAAAAGTATCCTTTGGATCAATGTACTGCTTTGAAATTCGTCTCAAAGTTTCATACTAAAGCAGTTTAGCAGTGGATCAGTGAGTAAGGTTTTGTGGCCCATTGGTGGTTTTAAGCACGTGGCCATATAATTCTTTGAATTTCAGTTTTTTTATTGAAATTTAGGGAGGTGTTTTAAATTTTTAATCAATTTTGGTTAACCACTTATCGGCGTGCAAGAATAATGCCATTACTCCAGATAAGACTTTCATGAAGGGAAAGTCGTGTCATAAATGTATGCTAGGGAGGCAGATGCACGGTTACAACCAGTTATTGGTAAGCAAAATGCACCACTCCCTAATTAGTCCTTTTCAATTTTGTACACAAGATACTAAGTTCACAAAACCTGTATGCTTACATTATAACTAGCACTGTATCTCTCTTTTAATCATTTTTAGGGCATAGACAGCTGGTGCTGTTACGTGTGATGACGAGGTGGTGGCCTGGTTTGGTAGAAATAACAATAGGATGATGAGTGAAAGTCCATACCAGATAAAGATTATTGACGCCATCCTGCCTATGCACTGAGAATCGCTTGGCCTGGCCCATAGAACAAAACGAAGTTCGATTGCTTACCCGAAGATAGCTCTTGAGAGACATCACTGGTGAGCTCCTTGATCCATAACTTCGAGTATATATTCCTTCGGTTAGTACCTTTCAGGCGGTTCAGAATGTTAGCCATACCTGTATTGCGTGGCGTGATACTGGTTCCCGACTTTGTCAATATTACTTCTTGACTTTAGTGTTTTGCACTATGGATTTGTGACAACTGGTTTGATTGATCTATTACTTGTTACTTGTTTTTGTTGACATGCTATACGTTAAAATATAATGTTTTATTTTTTGTGAGATGTTCGATGTTTGCTTTCCAAGTGTTAATGTTGAACATAAAAGGTAGGTGTAATGAGTAATTACTGGAAGGAAGGCATTTGAAATATTTGCGAGTCAATTGTAAAGTTTTACCACCATTGTATGCAGGATACATTTTGAGTGAATGGATCAGTCTAGTATTGGAGGACCGAAGCGGTTTTGTCATTGATACTAAGTGTGTGAAACTTATCTTGACATGTTGAAAAAAAAATGTTCTTTAAACTTGCTATAAGTTCTGTAAAATTCTAAGAAAGTTTTAAAATACAGCCCTTCATACAGCCTTCCTAGTCCAAAACTCACCGTCCGAAAATCAAGTCTCTTTGTCTGATGGTTTGACATAGCTATGTGGGACTATCATTAGTCTTAGTGCTTTGAGAGTCCGTATGCAGAAGACCAGTTTATCAACGCACTGAAATAGACTGATCTTATATATCTCCAATTTGCAGAGTATACTCACAGCACTTGTATCAATCACACACAATATTTCCCCCTTTCTTTTCCCACTTCCACCTAAGACCAACAAAAGTATTATACCCACAGAAATTCTGAAGTGTTTATTTTGTTAGCGCCATGCATAGCCAAGGGCATAATATTTACCAACATTCACAGCATTTCATACCTCTTATCTCTATGTAACAAAGTTTCGTCATCGAAATGACGTTCAGTCTTTATATTTCTGACATACATGTACTGGTCGCTCGGAAGTCAAAGGGCATGAAATTGACATTAAGGAGAAAACAACTATCATTATAAAACATTGGAACATAATGCTCTAGTGATGCTTTATATCTCAGGATATCTGTTACTTCCACTTAAACCAATAAATATTACACACATGAAATCCTGAGGTTGATTATTTGCATCGGGGGGGGGGGGGGGGGACCATAGATATCAGATATTGAGATCTTTATAGGAATTGCCGTTTGCTATGTTGTCTCAATTGAAGATTTATAAAACCTTTGGTGATGGCCGGCATTCCAGCGGCTGCATCTACACACGGTGTTAATCGTGTAGCAATCAATCACTCAGTCCCTGGTGAATCTTCCTGGGTCACTTGGAGGGTAATGACAGAGCTGTGCACTACTGAATGCAAGGAGTTTACGAAACTTGATCTTCTCCAGGCCGAGTGGGTGCTGTTTTACTGCAGAGTTGACAAGCATTCTTGAGCCTTTTCTCTACTTTCGCCTACTAGTCATTACGCAAGGTACCGTATCTACTTTTTAATCCTACAGTCTGATAACGACAACTGCTTGTTTTTTATAAAGATCTTTCTTACCTTACGTCTGTTTTTGGAAAATTGTAAACATTGTTTTCATCAAAATATTGTTTAACTTCAGAACATTTGTTATTTTAATATTAAAGCACATTCAATACTGATAAACGAAGTCTACATTTGCTATAAAGTAGGCGGTATGGCAACTCCACTATCGAAAGTACGGTATAAGCTATATACGTATTGCAATGTGAATTACTGAGACAATACCTTCATTTCTCTGATCAATCAGTAAGTCTGGTAAGACATAATGTTATGTGTGTTTTTAGTACAGAACATGGCATAGTAAGTCCTTGCTGAAGGTTTATTGCTGGCTGGAAAAATTAAACACATTTTCACCTTTTGTCTTATAGGTATCAAACGCATGATAACCCTGAGTTCTTCCAGTGGTTTTAGAACTGAACAGCCGATCTGCAAGAATAGCACAGACCCCCCGCCACTGTCACACAGTCTTATCAGATAATCTTTGGTCATCTCTGGCAAAGGAGATTTAAGGTTTTTCCTGAGTGCTGATGACGGAGACACCCTTTCTGAGGGAGTGTGCAGGGCCTTTTTGACAAGCTTTTTTTTCATGGCACCCGTCCTGGAACTCAGCATATATGTTGCATCGGGTAGATGTGCATGTATCGGCAACTGTGTAAGTCCGGGGGGCGGACTAAGATCTAGGGGCTTACCGTCAACGAGATGGCTGAAAGGTATTCAAAACAGTGAAGCAAGTAAGAGGGTGTATTTCTGCCATTCATTTTGGGCAGAAATAATGCTACTCCAGGCTCAATCAACAATTATCTTAAACGTTGCAATAGTATGAAAAAGCATGTTAACTACAAGTGTATTACAATTTTGTTATTTTTGTTTTGCGCCCTTTAGAGTTGACCAACTAATATGTTTGAACAACAGCCGTAGAAATCTCATCCAACTCTTTGGAGAGTTGGAAAGTCACCAAAGTGAGAGACTGACAGAAGTATAGGAGTCGATGCAGGAGATTGCACAGAATACATAGGGATCGAGTGCGATGAGGAAGATTGAAGTCACCCAAGAGGTGGCCTCTTAATGGCGAAGTTCAAACAGATAAGGAAGAGATTTATAATGAGGAAAAGGGGACGGTAGATCACAATTAACAGTTACCATAACAAACGCATTTATGGTTAGGATCCTTTCGAACAAAGGTGAAACCTGTTGCAGTGCCAGTATACAAGTACCCTGGGTTTTTCTCTGACACAGCACATCCTTCCTTACCTGCTAAGCAGTGCCCCAAAGAACGTGCCGTCCACAGGGTGGACTTGTAGTGTTAAAGCCACACAGAGGCGTTCTTTACCCAATGCTAGATACGCTCATTTTCATCAATTGTAATGAAAGTCTTTTCTTCTAATTGTTTGTTGTTGTCCCATTCCTGCATCGTCATCAGCTCCGCGTTGGATTTTGTTTTTCAATTTTTTTAATAGCAATTAACAAATTTTGGCATAGCGATTTGTTGTAGCAAAAAGTATCCATTCAGTTTTAAAAAAAAATACCTGTTGATTTTCAGTGAAACATAGTCTCTAATTTGAGCAACTTTTTGAACGTTAATGGACTCGGCTAAACGTAAGTTGGTGATCTCTTCATTTATAGCCATATAACCTCCGTGATTCCTCCCTCTATTCTCACCTAACACATACAATGCCTTTTAATATCCCGTTTGTAGCAGCAGCCCAGATCTGCTTTTACTACATAACAGGGCTATACAATTGATTCACACTTTCTCAGTTTACTTGTTGACCATAATCGTAGCCCAGTCCTCTCACAGAACAAACGGTAAACAGAAATACTTAGATGCCCTCAATTTTCAATGCAGTTACCTTGGCTATTTCACCCCATTTCCCCCCCCCCTCGTGGTTTCTGCCTATACATAAGCAGTAAAGTGTAGGCTCACACGTGTATATTTTTCGTCAGCACGTATTAATGCATGCAACGCAATACCGATTCCTAGTAAAAATATCTGTCTGATGCGAGCTGTGAGCAAATCAAGTTTGAGGAACAATCGGTACAAAATCGAGTGTGCTATTCTTACACAACTCATGGGGCCACGTTCGTAATTGCGTAAATCCAATTCAAACCACACAAATTAAACATGTGGTTTTACATGAAAAGCGCTTTTCAGTGGCATAGAAACGACACTATGCAAACAGGAAGTAAACGGCAATCTCGGACGCTAAGAACTACAAGCCATGATTACTTATCAAAGCTAACACCATTACTAAGCGTAAAAACAAATTTTGTGGAGAGGAAAAGAAGGAAGAGAGGGGATTCTTAGGTTACAACTGGAAATTCAGGCATATAAAGTCAGGCACGATTAAAAAAACTATCTGTAGGCTCCCTCGTAGCATGCCTAATCTTTATTGGCGATGTAAGGTCAACTTCGCAAATGAGCAGTTGCGTAGGGGGAGGCACTGTCTGAACAGAATTGAAAAAATTGGGGGCTAATATGATTTCCAGTGGGTGGCTCCCAACCTAGGAAACGGGGGCAGGACTAAAAAAGGGGGATGTGAAATCAAGGAAGCATGCATCCAAGGGCGTTTAAACTATTCGGGTATGAATCAGTTTTAAAACCCGGGCTGTCAAAAGCGGGGCAAACGGGAAAAAGAGGGCAAGTTATTCTGGAAAAGTGAAACAAATGGGATTTTTTTCTTCCCGGGTTTCTCCGAAGAAGCAAACCTTTCGGGGAAAACTCGATCTGAAGTTTTAAATACTAAAGGGCAGGGGGATGGCTTTTGGGGGGAGGGGGGGTTTCCCAGATTTGGGGAAAAGGACACAAAAAGTAAAAAACTTTTATCAAAAAAACCCTTTTTGGGGTTGAGACCATAGGGCCCCGGGCAAGATCTGGATCAAAGGTATGAAGAAATTCCTTGTTTACGGGGGATCCGATCACACAGGGGAAAAACAAATTGGGACAACTACCCGCGGGCGGGCGTCCCCCAAAAGCCGTATCGCATCCAGTTTGCAAATTGAATTAAACAATTTAAGCGTTTACAAACATTTCAAGGGCCTCGCAGATTTGGACAAAACCTGAAAAGGGTTTTGAGATATTTTACGGTACCAGACCTTAAAATCACAAAAACGGAATATCGAATTCGCATTTCAATTACAGTACGTTTGGTTTTATAGGGGCTGAAATGTACGCAAACACCGATACCAGTTTTAAAAGACTTTTAAGAAACAGGCATTTGCCAAACAAAAGGTTAACCCCCAAACCCAAAAAAGGAGAGTTTTTTAAAACGTACGTAAAACGGGCAGAAGAAAAAAAAGTAGAACTTAAACCTAAACCGGCCCAAAAACATAACTCTGAACTATTTACAAAAATCGTAAAAATCTGTACTTTCCGTAACCTGAAAAAAAACCCCCCCCAACCCCGGGGAAGCCAATCACTTTAAAATTATTTACAAGTTTTTAAAAATTTAAAACTACACCCGTCCCCCCCCCGGGGCACTGAAACAAGGGGGACCCCAACTTTTTCCGAATTTTTTCGACCTTGGCAAACGGACGAAGTCGGCCCTCCACCCTCAGTTTAAATCCCCCTCCTAAAACCGGGGGCCAAGGACGAACGTCCGCGGGGTTTTCCCCTCTCCCCTAAACACAATATTACCCGGCCCCCCCCCCCTTTTCCCCAAAAGGCCAGTTTTATGGGGGCCAAAACCAAGGTAAGTACCCCGGGAAACCAAGACTTGAAATTTGCATGGGGGGGGTGCAGACCAAACAAAACTTTATTCCGGGCTGACCGGGCCCTTTTTTACAAAACGTGAGGGAACATAATAGTTTTGAAACCCACTCTCGAAAAGGGCCACAAACCCACACTGCCAAAACGTTGGGCCCACTCTCCCCCCCTTTTGGGCACCCAGTGGGGGGCAATTGCCATCTTCCAAAGGGAAGGGGGCCACCGAAGGGCGTTGAGATTCGTTACGAGGGGTCGTTTGCGATGGGGGCCACAGGCAATTCCCCCGGGCGGTGTTTCGATGTCCCTGTTTGGGGACTACACGCCAAAATTTTCCCGGCCCTGACCTTTAGTCTTTGGGTTTTTTGGGACCTGCCCAAAAAACCAATTTCCTAAAAAATGGCCCGGGTTACTGGTCCCCCGACCTGGACTGCAAACGTCCCCTACAGTTGAAAAGGGGCTTTAGTTTTTTCCCTCATCTGCAGTTTCCCTTCGTTGGCCCCCCAACTTTTAGGTAAAAGTTTCAAAACAGGAAAGGAAAGAACCAAGGGAAATGAAAAAATTCCACCCCAAAAAACGAAAAAGGGGGGAAAACGGCATCGACCTGCGCCCGCACTAAAAAAAAAACAATTTGGTTTCAGAGAAAGGGAGTTTTGGGAAGGGAAAGTGCACAAGGCCCAATCCCCCCTCCCAAAGGAAACCCTTGGTACACCCATTTTCTTTGCCCAAATTTTCCTTTTCCCTGACCAAAGAAATTTTAAACACAGCCTTCTCGAGCCCGGCACCAGGACCCCATCGGGACCCGGCCCCAGAAAAAATTGCCCGCATCCCACAAAAAGGGGAAAAACAAAACGATTTATACTTTACCTTTCCCCAAACAGACCTAATGTCGCGATCTTCCCAAAAAAGGCTTCAACCTACTTCCACCAGTTTTTCCCTTTCTCTTTTTCCCGGGTTAAGGGTGAACCCCGGTAACCGAAACCCAAACCATAGGGGCCATTGATTTTTATGGCGTCGTTTTCCCCCCTTAAAATCCGCGGGGGGCAGTTGTTTCGCCGCCCTTACCTAACGGGAGCCCTTTTTGGTCTTGGGGGTTTTCAGCCCTGGAAACCTTTTCGCTCTTTGAAAGTAGACACGGGGCCAGTAAAGGCTCTAAAAGGAAGTTTGGGTCGGAGACTACGCATGTGAGTCGTCAGCATCCTGGAGGGCACTTGACTTTAGCTCCACCAGGTTTTGTGAAATGGTCGAAAAAAAGGGTTTTCCATTTGGGAAACCCCCTCTTGCAAGGGATTCACTAAACAAAAATTAGAGTAGGGTAAACAGGGGAAAACCCCTTTGGTTAAAAAAAAAACCCCATGTTGGGAAATTCTGAATTTCCGGGACAGTAGGGCCATTAACGTAACCCATTTATATAAAACCTATTATCGGGAAAAAGGGTCCTTTTTAAAAAAAAAACTGGATTAAAACAAAACTTCTTCAAGATTTTAAAGAGGAACCCGTGATAAACCCATGTCGAAGGCCTTTTTCCTGATCGGGGGACAAGGGGGCACAGGGGAATTTTCACGGTTCATACATATTCAATTTAAGCCCGGGGCATCAACCAGAGGTTCTGCTGAACACTTTTCCCTGCCCGCACATGTCTGGAAAAACCCTACAAGTCCGGCAAAAAAGGGGCTTCCTTTAAAAAAGGGCTTTGGGCCAAATTTTTGGTTATCTACTTTTTTAAAAGGGTTTAATTTGGTCGCTTTTTTTTTGGGGTTCTAGGGGGTCTCCAGACTTTTTTACAATGTTTTTAACGCCTGTGGGGCGCTGCAGGGACTAAAAATTGGGGCCGAAAGGAAAGGGGCAGAGGCAATACATCACGGAAATCGTGCCCGGGCGGAAACCCCCCCGAAGCGTTTGTAAAATTCCATTTGGGATACCGCCCGGACCCGGGCCCCCTTTTTCCCGGGGCCTTTCATCTTCGCCACCCCCCTTTCCAGACTTGTCGACAGTCGGGGGAGAACACCAAGCCCATCATTCTGCTCCTTAGGGGGGTCTTGTCAAAAATTTATCTAAAGGGGTCTTAAAGGGGCCTTCACCCGACATCTGCCCCCCGTTTTAAACCCTTTCATAGAAAGTTTTTAAATCTTCCACGATGTGGGAGAGGGTCCTGTACGGGTACCGGGGAGGGTCAGGGAACTGTTTTTTTTTTGGGGGCGATAGGATGGCAAAACTTTTTGACACCCCAAAGGTTAAAATTTGATATTTGGGGTTTTTCCCCCGCCTCCACGCAATGCACGCGAGAAACGAACGCGGGCCCCGGGCCAAATTTTTGATCAAAAAAAACTGCTGGATTGGTGAAGTGGGGAGGTGTCCCCCCTTTCCTTTTCCCTTAGACCCAGAGTGAGAGGAACTCCCCCCCCTCTTTCCGACGAGGTTTTGGGCAAACCAGTACTCACTGAAAACTGTTTTTTTGGGGGGCTTTCCGTCGTCCCTCCACTCTAATCTTTTTGGGAGAAGGCCGGCCTCAATACCTGGCTTAAAAAAACTTTCGCTATAAATCACTCCTTTTAGAATATCTGTTTTTCATTTTCCCGGGAACCCCCCCCCTTTTGTTGGCCATGACTCGGGAGGCTAAAAGGAGACAGTAACTGCACCTGACCAAAATTTGGGAAAACATGTCACAACTTCACAGTCCTCGGGGCAGTGCGGGCTGAGATTTACACCGGCCCAATTTTTGGGAGGCGTCCGGGGCCACCCGGGGGCGGTCCCCAAGTGAACCGGGAAAGGGCCGGGGATGTTGTGCTTTTCCCCAGACAAAACCATGTCGTGTTTTCTTTACGAACATGCCCAAATTTCATTTCCGACACCAAAAAAGCCCGAAGACGTACATGTGGACATTGGGTAAAACTGTGTGTCGGGGACGCATTTTAAAAAGTCGCCCGGCCAGGATACACAGATACCTTTGGGTTCATTTTGGGGTTTCCCCAAAGAGAGGGGAAACTTCCCGATCCCCGGGCCGGGGCTCGTTCGATCTCTTTGGGAATTTTGGGGGTGGGTTTACGGTAGATACTTGTATAACGGGTAAATAAACTTTTAAATATTGTTTTTTAAATGTAAGGGTTTGGGCCCCTTTCCCCCATGCCCCCTTCCTCCCCTGGGGTTCCCTTTTGGGGTTTTTTTGCCTTGGGGGTTGTTTTTGGCCTTTGGGCTGGTTTTTTGGGGAATTGGGGTTTTTTGGTCGGGGGTTTGGGGGGTGGTGGGGGTTTCTTTGGGGGTTTAACAAAGACTCCAAGCAGCCGTACCGGAGCTGGAGTGTCCCCCTTGGCCCGGGGTTTTTGGGTCGGGTGTTCGGGGGCGATTTTGGGGGTTTTGTTTTTCGTTTTTTTGGGGTTGTTGGCCAATTTGGTGATCCTTTCGCCGGTCGGGGCCGTGTCCCGTTTTTAGCAGGGTAAAAAGCACACCGATACCTTTGGGAATGTCTGTGTTCGGAAAAACTTTCAATTTAAAACGCCCGATGAAACCGACAGTGGGTTTCAGGGCATGTGGGGGTTCCGTAATTGTATGCAAACACCGAGGCTGGCCACCTTGCTCTTTTTGAAATTTGATTTACATCGCAATAAGATTACATGGTACGGGGGGGCCTAAAATTTTTTTTTTTTCCAACGCTGCTTTTACTGCTGAATTTCCAGTTTTACCAAAGTTTGCGGAAAGAAAATGGTGGTTTTTTTGTAAAAAATTCAGGTTTTGTTTTCCCTTTGCCGGCCCCGGTTTTTGGTTCTTCTTTTTGTTTAGTGTCCTTTTCTATGCCTTAAAAGGGGCGCTTTTCATGTAAACAAAAGGGTTAATTTGTGGGGTTTTTTAAATTGTATTTACCGCAATTACAAAACTTTGGGGGCCCCATGAGTTTTTTTGGGGGAATAGCAAAACTCGTTTTTGGGTACTCGTTGTTCCTAAAATTGTTTTGGTTCAGGGGCTACATCAGACAGAATTATTTACAAAGGAATTTGTATTGGGGTGCATGCATTACGTACGGGCTGCCGAAACTATACACGGGGGTGACCCCTACATTTTCCCCGGCAATTTTAAAAGGCAAACAGGGGGGTTAAGGGGGTGAAATGGGCCAAAGTAACTGCATTTAAAAATTGGGGAAACTAAGTATTTTCTTTTTTACCCGTTCTTTTCTGTGAGGGGGATTTGGGTTTTACGATTAGGGTCTAACAAGTAACTGAAAAGGGGTAAATAAATTTTGTTTTGGGCCCTGTTATGTATTAAAAAAAGGCAGATCGGGGGCTGCTGCTACAAACGGGTTTTATTAAAGGGGCTTTGGTTTTTGTTTGGGTGAGAATTGGGCAGGTGAAAATTTCAGGGGAGTTATAGGGTTATAAAGGGGAAAGGGTCACCAATTTTACGGGGGGGGGTTACCGTGAAATTTTAAGGGGTTAAAAAAGGGTTTGCATAAAATTTAAACAGATTTATGTTTCCCTAAAATCAACAGGTTTTTTTTTTAAATTTAACAGGATTATTTTTTTTGTTTAAACACAAATCGGGCTAGGGCAAAATTTGAAAAATTTTGCTATAAAAAAGGGAAAAACCAAAATCCTTACGGGGGAAACTTGAGGGACGTTTAATGACAACAAAAAACAAAAAATTTTCAGAAAAAAGCCCTTTCATTACAATTGAAAAAAATGAGCGTATCTAGCATTTGGGCAAAAGACTTCCCTCTGTGGGGGGCCCTTTACACTAATTCCACTCCCTGCTGACGGCACGTTCTTTTTGGGGGCCTGCTACAGTAAAAGAAGGATTTTCTGTGTCAGGAGAAAAAACCCAGGGTACTTTTAAAATGGCACGGGCCAACGGGTTTTCCTTTTTTCCCGGGGGGGGAATCCAAACCCAAATCAAATTTTCGTTTTTTAGGTAACTGTTTAAATTGGGATCTTACCGCCCTTTTTTTCCTCCCTTAAAAATTCTCTTCCTTTCTTTTTGGGAACTTCGCCATTAAACGAGGCCCTTTTTGGGGTCTTCCCCTTCCTCATCGCCACTCAATCCCTATGTTTTCTGTGGCAATCCCCTTTGGCATCGACTCTAACCTCTGTCATCTCTCTACTTTTGTAAACTTTTCAACTCTCAAAGAGTTGGTTTGAATTTTTACGGCGTTTCAACATATTTTTTGGTAAAAAACTCTTAAGGTGCGCAAAACAAAAATCCCAAAAAAAACACTTTTGTAGTTAACATGTTTTCATACCCCTTTTAAAAAATTTTTTTTTTTTTGGGTTTTTCCCCCCCCCCCGGAAAATTTTCCCCCCCTTTTTTTTTTTTTACCTTTCCAATTTTTTGGGTTTCCCTTTTTTTCCTTTGCGGGTGGTTTTTCCCCCCCCCGGGGGCCCCCCCCCCCCCGGGGGGAAAATTCCCTGCCAAAAAATTTTTTGGGGGGGGGCCCCCCCCCAAAAAATTTTTTCCGGGCCCCAAAACCCCCCAAAATTTTTTAAAAAAAAAAAAAAAGGGGAAAAACCCCCTTTAAAGGGGGGGTTTTTTAAAACCCCCCCTTTGGGAAAAAAGGGGTTTTTTCAAATTAAAATTTTTAAAAAAAAAACCCTTTTGGTTTTTTTAAAAAAAATTTTTTTTTTTTTTTAATTATTTAAATAAAAAAAAGGAATTTTTAAAAATTTTAATTTTTAAAAAAAAAATTTGTTGGGGGGGGCCAATTTCCTTTAAAAAAAAATTTTTTTTTTAAAAAATTTTTTTTTTTTTAAAAAAATTTTTTAAAAAATTTTTTTTTTTAAAAAATTTTTTTTACAAAAATTTTTTGGGGGGGGGGGGGGAAAAATTTCCCAAAAATTTTAAAAAAAAAAAAATTTTTTTTTTTTAAAAAGGGGGGAAACCCAAAACCCCTTAAAAAAGGGGGGTTTTTAAAAAAAATTTTTTTTTTTGTTTGGGGGAAAAAATTTCCCCCGGGAAATTTTTTTTTTTGGGGTTTCCCCAAAATTTTTTTTTGCTTTTTTAAAAACCCCCTTTTTAAAAAAAAAAAAATTTTTCCCTTTTAAAAGGGTTTTTAAAAAAAACCCCCCCCGGGGTTAAAAAGGGCCTTTTTTTTAAAACCCAAAACCCCTTTAAAAAAGGGGCCCCCCCTTTTGGGTTTTTAAACCCTTTTTCCCAAAAAAAAAATTTTTTTTAAAAATTTTTTTTTTTAAAAAAAAAAATCAAAAAATTTTTAAAAATTTAAAATTTTAAAAAAATTTTTTTTTTAAAAAATGGAATTTAAAAATTTTTTTAAAAAATTAAAGGGGTTTTTAAAAAAAAAAATTTTTTCCTTCAATTTTTTTTTTTCCCGGGGAAAAAAAAATTTTTGGGAAAAAAAAAAGGGTTTTGGGGGTTTTTTTTTTTTAAAAAAAAATTTAAAAAAACCAAATTTTTTTTTTTTGCTTTTTGGGGGCCGGGAAAAAAAAAAAGGGTTCCCTTTTTAAAATTTTTTTTTGGGGGGGGGGGGGGGAGGGGGTTTTTTTGGGTTTTTGGGGAAAATTTTTGGGGGAAAAAAAAATTTAAATTTTTTGTTTAAAAAAAAAAAAAATTTTTTTTTCCTTTTTTAAATTTTTTTTAAAAAAAAAGGGCCCCCATTTTAAAACCCCCCCCCTTTATTTTTGGGGGGGGGGAAAAAAAAAAAAAATTTAGGGGGGGTTTTTTTTTTTAAAAAAAAGGGGGGAAAAAAAAAAAAACCCCCTTTTTTTTTAAGGGAAAAACCCCAAAAAAATTTTAAAAAAAAAAAGGGGGGGGTTTTTTGGGAAAAAAATTTTTGGGGGCCTGGAAAAAATTTTTTTGGGGGTTTAAAATTGGGTTTTTTTAAAAATTTTTTTGGTTTTTTTAAGGGGGGGGAAAAAAAAAAAGGGAAAAAGGGGAAAAAACCCCCCAAAAAAATTTTTTTAAACCTTTGAAGCCCCTTTTTTAAAAAAAAAAAATTTTTTTTTTTAATTTTCCCCCCCCAAAAATTTTTTTTTGGGGGAAATTTAAAAAAAAATTTTTTTCCAAAAACCCCCGAAAATTTTTAAAAAAAAATTTTTTCCCTTAAAAAGGGGCCGGGAATTTTTTTTTGGGGAATGGGGGGGGTTTTTTTTTTTTTTTTTTTCCCCCCTTTCCCTTTTTCCCCAAAAAATGGGTTTTTAACCCTTTTTGGGGGCCCCTTCCCTTTTTTAAAATTTTTTTAAAAACCCCCCCCGGGGCGTTAAAAACCGGCCCCCCTTCCCGGGGGGGAAAAAAAAAATTTTTCCCCAATTTTTTTTTTTTTTTTCCCCTTTTTTTTAAAAAAAAAAAAAAAGGGGGGGGGGTTTTTTTAAAAAAATGCCCCCGGGGGTTGGGTTTTTGGAAAAAATTTGGGCCCCCCAAAAAAAAGGGGAAAATTTTTTAAAAATTTTTTCCCCCCAAAGGGAAAAAAAAAAAAAAAAATTTTTTAAAAATTTTTTTTTAAAAAAATTTATTTTTTAAATAAAAAAAAGGCCCAAAAAAAATTTTCCCCAAAACCCCCACCCCAAAATTTTTTAAAATTTTTTTAAAAAAAAAAAGAAAAAAGCAAAAAAAAAAGCCCTTTTTAAAAAAACCTTTTAAAACCCAAAACCGGTTTTTGCCCGGGGGTTTTTTTTTTAAAAATTTTAAAAAAAAAAAGGGGCTTTTTTTTTTTGCCTTTCCCGGGGTTTTTTTAAAAAAATTTTTTTCCCCAAAAAAAAAAGGGGGGGGGGAAAAAAAAAAAAAAACACCCAAAAAAAAAAAAAAAAAAACCCCGCCGGGTTTTTGGAAAGGGGCCCCCCCCAAAAAATTTTTTTGGGAAAAAATAAAAAAAAACCAAAAAAATTTAAAAAAACAAAAAACCCGGAAAAACCCAAACCCCCAAAAAAAAAAGGGGGGGGGGGAAACCCCTTTCCCCCCCTTTTTTTTTTTTTTTCGGGGGCCCCCCCCCCAAATTTTTTGGGTTTTTTTTGGGGGGGGGGAAAAACCCCCCTTTGGGAAAAACCCCCCCCAAAATTTTTTTTGCCGGGGCCCCTTTTTAAAAAGGGAAAAGGTTTTTTTTCTTTTTTTGGGGGGGGGGGTTTTTAATTTTTTGGGGAAAAAAATTTTGGGGGGGGGCCCCCCTTTTTTTTTTAAAAGCCCGGGGGAAAAGGGGGGGGGGAATTTTCCCCTTTTAAAAAATTTTTTTTTGGGAAAAACCCCCCTTTTTTGGGGGGTTTTTTTTTTAATTTTGGGAAAAGGGGGGGGGGCCCCTTTTTTTTTGGGGGGGGTTTTGGGGAAATTTTTGGGGATTTTTGGGGGGTTTTTTTCCCCAAAAAAGGGGGGGGGGGCCCGGGGAAAAATTTTTTAAACCCCCCTTTTTTTAAAAAATTTTTAAAATTTTGGGGGGGAAAAGGGGCCCCCCCCCCCCAAAAAAAAAAAAATTTGGGGGCCCCCCCCGGGGGGGGGGGGGCCCCCCCCAAAACCCTTTTTCCTTTTTGGAAAAGTTCCCCATAAAAAAAAAACCCCCCCAAATTTTAAAAAAAACCCCCCCCCTTTTTTTTTTGGGGGTTTTTTAAAAAGGGGGAAAAAAAAAAAATTTTTTTTTGGGGTTTTTCCCCCTTTAAATTAAGGGTTTTTTAAAAACCCGGGGGGGTTAAACCGGGGGGGCCCCCCCCGGGGGGTTTTTTTTTGGGGGGGGCCCCATTCCCCAAAAAATTTTTTTTCTGGGAAAGGGCCCCCGGGCAAGGGGTTTTTTGGGGAAAAGGGGGGGGAACCCAAAAAAGGGAACCCTTATTTTTTTTTGGGGGGGGCCCCTTTTTGGGGGGGGGCCCCCTTTTTTTTGCCCGCCCCCCTTTCCCCATGTTTTAAATTGCAAACTTTTTTAAAAAAAAAATTTTTCAAAATTAAAAACAGTTATAAAACCCAGGAAATTTTTGGAAATAAATTTCGACGCTTTTTTCCCCCTTTTTGGGGGGTCCATTTCCGAAAATACATCCAAAAAAAAAAAACAGGGGAAAAAAACCCCTTTTCCCCTAAAGACCCCCCCGGAAAGGGAAAAGGTTAATACAGGTAAAAAAAAAAAATTTTTTCCCCACCATAAATTTTTTTATTAATTAAATTAAAAAAAAGGTTTTCCCTTTAAAGTTCCCTACAACAAAATATTGATTTTTGCCCAACCCGTTTTAAAACTTTTAAAAAATTTCCCAAAGGGTTCAAAATTAAAAACGAAAGGGGGGGGGTTTTTTTTTAAAAACCAAAAACCCTATCCAAAACCCCCAAAGGAAATTTTTTTCCAGGACCCAAAACCCCAAAAGGCCCCCGGGGAAAAATTTAAACCATTCTTTTACCCCCCCCACACAAAAAAACTCTTTTAATTTTTTAAAACGGGGGGAACCCCCACCAACCCCCCGGAAAGGGGAAAGGGGACGGTTCAAAAAAATTTTAAATTTTTTAAGTTAAACAAAAGGGGGCCTTTTAAAAAATTTTTTTAAAAAAAAAAAAAAAAAAGGGAGGGCTAAAAACCCCGAAAATGGGGGGGAAAAGAAGGAAAAGCCCAAGGACTGATCCGGGATTTACTTCTTTAAATTTGGTTTTTAAAAGGTTTTTTCCCCCGGACCCAATTATGTGGCAAAAAACAATGGTTGTTTTTTAATTTCTCGGGCCCTGTACTGGCACCCAAGGGATTACGGAACCCCAGGGTTGGACGGTGTAGCCCATGCCGTCAGAGTGAAACGGAATAAGTGAAAACCCCTATCCGGACCAGTTGCGTTAGCTCGGCTTTGCACCCCCAAGTAGGGCGAAGGAAATTCTGAATGACACAATGTCTAAGAGAAATAGGCGAAACAGTGGAAGCCGGGTTTAAAGGCCGGTTTTCCCAGGGGGGTATTAATTGGGCGAAAAATTCCGCATCCGACATTTGAACGGTCAGACCTCTGAAAAAATTTGAGTTCCTCCCATGCCGGGAAAGAATACGGAACCCGCACTTCCCCAATACTTTTTGTCAAAATTCGCCCCCGCTCCGCTCTTCGTAGCGGGGGAAAACCAACACAAACTATGGTTTCCCCAAAAGGGCCAGCGATGGCCGTATGGGAGCGGACGTAGAACAAAGACTTAAAACCGGACAAAAAAACCTTAAAAACTTTTGAAAATGTTTTTTTCCCATCCGACCTTTAAAAAACCCCCAAACCCCCCAAACCTTTAATAAATTAAAATTTTTTAATTTCCACCCCCGCCCAAAAAGGGGGAAAAAGGGCGGCCAAAAATCCAGTAAATTTAAACGGGGTGGGCCGCCCCCTTTTTTCCCGGTCCTAAACCCCCGACGCCCCCTTTTCCATCTCCCCAAAACCAAAAAAACCCCCTTTTTTTTTTTTTAAAAAAAGGGTTTTTTTTAAAGGGCCAAACCAGGGAGGCCCTTGCTTTGGGGGCGGGCGCAAACCCCGTAGGGGCCCAAGGGGTTTAACAAAACAGGCGTCCCCCGACTTAAACCTTCAAAGGGAAAAACCCCAAAAAAAAGGGGAAAATTTCCCCTTTTTTCCCCCGGGGGGAAAAAACCCTTTAGCGGGGCCCCTTGGACTTCGGGGGCCCCATTTCGGGGGGCCCCCCCCCGGGGGTGAATTCCTGGTTTTTCCCCCCCCTTGGGCCCCTTTTGGTGGACCTAAACCCAATCCCCAAAATGGCCCTCTGGTCCCCCCCCACTCCCCTTCCAAAAGCCCCTAAAAAAGAGTGTTTCCCCCACGACATTTGGGTTTTTTGGCCCCCAACCCCGGGATTGGGGTAAAGGGGAAAAAAAAAGGGGAAAAAACCCCCACCCAATAACCCAAAAAAAAGGGAAAGGTTTGGGAGCAAAAAAACCCTTTGGTCGAAAAACGGGGGGGGGCAAAACCCCCTCTGGAAAGGCAATTTTTTTGGCGCCCCTTTTTCCCCGCCAAAAAAACTCCCCCCTTTGGGAGGGGCCCAAAAAAAACCCCGGGAAAAAAAGTCCCCCCAAAATAAAGCGTTTTTTTTCCCCCCCCCAAACAGTTGTCGCGACGCAAAAGTTTTTTTCCCCGAAATTTTCTTTCCGTTTTGGGGGGGAACAAACCAAACCTTTGCCAGATTTTAGGGCGGAAAAAGATCCCGAAGGGGCGTTTTCCCCCATTTACCGCGATTTTTTTTTTGGGGGGTTTCGTCCACCGCCCCCCAAAAAAAGGGACGGTCCCAAAAAGGCCCCCCAAGGGCTAGGGGGAAACCAAAAATTTCGAAAAAGGGGGCCCTTTGGGGGTTTAGTAAAATTTGAAAGGGTGAAAAAGGTCCCCTTGGGTTTGCGGGGTTTTCCTAAAAAGGGGCAGGGAGGGCCCCCTGGTCCGGGGGCCGGGGGGTCCGGTAGGTCCCAAACCCGAATATACACTATATACTGGGCCTTTTCCCAAAAAAAAAACCCTTTTTGTTTTAAAGAGGCCCCCACCCTTTGGGAAGGTTTCCCTGAGGGGAGGGCCTTCGACCAACCCCCCCTTTCCCCCCCCCCTCCCGGAGGTTTGTGGGTTGACCCCCCTTTCGAAAAATTTCAAATGGAGACCGTTTTGCCGGGGAAAAAAGGGTTTGCCGTTTTGGGTTTTCTACTTAAAATTTTTGGGTTTGTTTTTTTGGTTTGGGGGGGGTTCCAGATTTTGGGGAAAATTTTTTCGCTTCCCCTCCAAAGGGACTAATACCAAGGAAACGGGGCCTTAGGGGACTGTCCACCCCCCCAAAAAGGTTTTGGGAAATTCAGGGAAAAAGTAAACCCTTTGTTTCATCTCGCACGCTTCAAAGTTTTTTCGCGTGGGGGCCCCAAATTTCCAAATTTTTTTTCCCCGGGGGGGGGTTTTTTCAAATTTTCTGGGGATTTTAAAGGTTTTTTCCCCCCCCGCTAAAAGTTTCATGGGGTTTAAAATTTACGGGTGGGGGTTTCCTTTTTACCGGGGGGCCACGGTGCTTTTGGGCACAAAGGCATCTTTGTCATCCCAGAAATTTTTTTGGGTTTTTCCTGCCCCCGAACCCGGGCAAAAGCCCCCGGATTTTGATCCCCCCCTTTTGGGGGGGTCCCTTTTCCCCCTAAAAAGGGGGGTTTTCCCCCTTTGGGGGCCCCCTTTCCCCCCAAAAACTTTAAATTTTTGATGGGGGAAAATTTAGTGTCCCCCCCAAATTGGGGGCCGGCCAAAAAATTTTGGGGGGGAGAAAAGGGGGAAAAAGGGAAGGGGGGGGGGGGGGGGGGGGGAAACCCTTTTTTTTTAAATTGGAAACCAAATTAAACCCCCGGGGTACAGGGGGGGTAAGGGTTTGGGGGCCCCGACTTGGGGGGAAAAAAAAGGGGGTTTTGTTAAAAAAAATCCTTCTTTAAAAATTAACCCCCCCAAAGGGGCCCCAAAAAAACCCAAGGGAAAACAGGGATTTTTAAAAAATGGGGGGAAGTAAACCCCGGGCCCAATCCAGTTTTTGGGGTTTTAAGGGGTTAAGGGTGGACCCCCCCCCCGGGGGCCGGGTTTTTTTTTTTTTTTTTAGGGGTTTTTTAAAACCCCAAAATTTTGAAAAATGTTTTTAAAAAGTAAGGGGGCCCCCCCCCGTTCCCCCTGCGTAGGTTTTTGGCTTTTTCCTTTGGGGGTTTTTTGTTTTTTTGGGGTTTTTTTAATTTTGTTTGGGGGTTTGGGGGGGGGCGGGGGGGGGAAAAAAAAACCCCAACCCCCAGGGGGTTTTTCCCTTAGGGATTGGGGGTGTTTGGGGGATTTTTGGGGGTTTTTTTTTTTTGGGGGGATTAAAATTTTTGGCTGGGGGGTTTGGTTTTCCACTTTTAAAAAACCCAGGCCTTTGGGAATGTCGGGGTTTTGAAAAATTTCAAAAAAACGCCGTGGGTGGGGGGTGAAAAGGCCCTTTTTTATAAAAAAAATTTTCCCAGTTTTTTTTTTTAAAATTTTTTTGGGCGGGGAAAGTTTTTTTCTTTTTCTTTTTATGCCCCCCTTTTTTTTTTTTTAAAAAGGTTTTTTAAAATTCATGTTGGGTTTTGGGTTTGGGGTTTTTTTTTTTTGGGTTTTTATTTTTGAAAAGGTTAAAAAAAAACTTTTAAAAAATTTTTTGGTTTGTTTTATTTAGCAAAAAAGTTTGGAAGAATGAAACCCATTTTAGGGTTTTTTTTGTTTCCCCCAAAAACCAACGTTTTTTTTTTTGGGGGGGGGTTTTCCTCCTGCGCCAGTGTCCTACTTTGGTTTTAAAAAAAACCGGAGGATGGGGTTTTTCCAAAACGCTTAAAATTTTAGGGATTTTAAGTTTTTTTTTAAAAATTTGTTTGGGGAAAGGGGGAAATTTTTTGGGTTTTTTAAATTTTTGGAAAGTTGTGTTTTTTAACCCCCTTTTATTTAAAAACCCCGGGCCCCGACAACGGTTTAAAGGGGCAGTATTTTTTTAGGGGAATTGGGGAAAACCCTTTTAGTATAAAAAAGGCCCCAACATTTTAAAAATTAAACGTAAAAAGGACAAATCAACTTTTAACCCCAAAAACAAAATTTTTTTTAAAAGACGAAAACTTTTTCAACCAAATCCCAGAATTTTTTCCCCAAAAAAAACCCCCCCCCAAAACCCCCCCAAACGGGGGAAAAAAACCCAACCCGAAAAAAGGGGTTTATTCAATTGTAAAATAGTACCCTACTTTTTTTAAAAAAAAACCCTTTGAAAACTGCCCCCTTTAGGGGACTTCAGGGGCCGCGCAGTGGAAGGTTTTTCAAAAAAAGGGGGCTTTAAACCACCCAACGGTTTCCTTTTTCCAGGATTAACCTTTTTTTGTTGGGAATGAATTTGTTTGTTTTTTCCCTCCTTTAAATTTTTCCTTACTTTTATTCGAAAAAGGGCCCCCTTCGGGGGGGTTTATTTTAACTAATTTTTTTTGGAATTCGGTCGATCCTTTTTTTTTTTTACTTGTATTTAACCCAAAAGGGGGAAATTTTTCCCCTGTTCAATTTTGGGTTTCAATTAAAAAGGGTGGAAAACAAAAAAAAAAATTTTTTTTAAAATTTTTGTAGTTAACCCCCAAAAACAGCAACTTTAAATTTTTTATTTATGGAGAGCATTTTTTCTAAAAAAAATGGAAAATTTTAAAACCCTTCTTTTCCTCGTTTTAATTTTTAGTTTTGCCCCCCCTTTTCCTTTTAACCCCCCTTTCCCCCCCCCTTCCCCCCAAAAAACCCAGAC